>JAHBCN010010027.1:0-33403 GCA_019359885.1 Listronotus oregonensis | reverse complement strand
AAAAACAATAAAACCATACAGCAAAGTAGAAACTTTATGATTATTATTAGAATAACAAAAAAAAACTACTATGTGTAAATTTAACTAAGGTATGTGTTCAAAGTAAGCACCCTGTACAGCTACACTTTTTCTTAATTTGCTAAGACATGCTCTTTAAACCTGAAACAACATGTTAGGATTATTCCCTATTGCAGCGCAATGAAACATATTTTTTATAATAAATCTTCAAATAAGATCAAGACGGCCACTTTGGCTTTAATTTATAATTTTTAGCTGAAAATTGACTTCTGGTAGTAGATTTTGACATAAGATTCATAGGGAGTCCTTAAGTACACCTTATTGAGAGCCCCAGGGTATATCTTATCGAGAGCGCTCGTATACCTTAATGATTTTAAATGCATTTTACGCGAAAACCGCTAGTCCTATCAATAAAGATAAAGTATACCTTTTTTCCAAAGAAAACTCAGGGGAATCCACCTGTAAGGTCAAAATGTTAAATATGGCAACACAGCAAAAATTTTGAAGTTTTTTACAAATTTGATAATCCGGACCTGGTCTCTTTGATAGTTTCGGGGCATGTTTATAGCAGTCAATGCAAGACAGTTGTTAGCTCGAATTTATCAACAACAAAAATTCCAGATCGTACAAGCCGTTCAAAAGTTATTAGTAAAAAATCAATTTTCAATTGTTACCTTTAAGAGCTAATAGCTCGGTAAAGAAGGGGCATAGAGCAAAAAGTTATAGAAATTTGTGACCTTATTTAGATCCAATCTACATGATCCCAAACTTTGAACCATACCTTTTAAGACACCCTGTATATATATATATATATATATATATATATATATATATATATATATATATATATATATATATATATATATATATATATATATATATATATATATATATATATATATATATATAAAAAAAAAAATATATATATATATATATGTATATGTACATATAAAATTTTAATACTTCTTATATATGTTAATATGTATCAATAGCCAGCCGCTTGTGAAATCTTGTTTTTTTTAAGATTTTTTTTTGCATTTTGCAGCAAATAATTTATCAGACATGATATTTTATCCTTAATTTTAATGTAAAAAAATTAAAAATTGATCTTGTATTATTTGCAAAATATAACTTTGTCAAAACGTCGGATTGCAAAATTGCAGCATCAAATTTGTCGCACAATATACATTAAAAACATAACCTTGTACATTCAGCATGTTTGGGTTATTAGACAAATTGATTGCAACATTCTTTTTTCGGGTACATTTTTTTTCGAATTTCTTATCAAATTAGCTTACCAAATATATTAAAATACAGTATATATTCATCGCAAAACAATAAGCCATACATTCGACGTGTTTCAAAATCGCCCACTCGAAAAAGCATCAATTTCCAGAAAAGTCCTTGAGAGAATCTTTGTCGAATTTGCCAAAAAAAAACTAACCACAAAGTTTTAACTATATAATAATCAATTGATAGGATTTATTCTGTACCGTGGACTATAAGCAACGATGGGCATGCTCAACGAGTCAGTAACTGGATTTCATAATAAACTGTGGATTCTCTCTGAATGATATGAAAACGCAGGATAGTAAAAAGGTTGTAGTCATTTATATAATGTTTGCGGTCCAATAGTCGCATAAAGTCGTAAAGAGAACTAGAAAAGAAATTGGTTAAATATCTAAAAAGCCAGCACTTACGACAACCCGTACTAAGGCCGTATATAAGGCATCGGGGAAAGTTCTGTAAAGTTCAAAAATCTGATATCTTTATAAAAGGTATTTTAAATTAATAGACAAAAAGATAACATTGAAAAAATGTTCAATAATATTTTTTTTACATTTTTTAACGAGCTACGCATGCTATATTCTAATTTTATTCGTGAACTTTGTGGCTTCGTTTGCATAAAGCGCTATATATGGCCGAAGTTTCATTAAAGTTTTATAATGAATGCAAATCACATCTTTTTAAAAATTGTCTGCTTTTAAAATTTTGGTTAGTTGAATAGAAAGAGCAGAATTTACTAACAATTTTTTTTTATGTTTCGGCTATAATACTACTTCAAAATGTAAGAAATAAATTCATGTATTAATTCTCAGATAAAATGTTCACATACATTACAAACAAAATTACTTATATTCTTTTTGTTTTCGAAACTTTAGAGCGTATATTGCAAAGTATATTAAATGTATTTAAGGTTGCACAAGAAACCTAAATACCTAATGTACAGAGTGTAACATAAAGGTCAAGAATAAATTAAAAATTAGACTTCTTAGTTGAAAATTTTAAAAAATCATTTAAAGTTTTGTTCTACGAGTATTGGTTTGTAAATTACCGAGTGGTAAAAATTTAAAAAAAAATCGTTTTAGTGTAATAACTTTAAAACACCAGAAGATAATAGAACGTAATTTTAGAAAACGCTTGATTTGATTGTCATAAAAGGATCGTAATTTATTCAGTGGCGAAAGTACAAATATTACCGTAGGATTAAAAAAAAATTGGTACGCCATTGGTAAAAATTTGCTTACAATTAAATTTTTGTTTTTAACAAAATGTGCCCCTTTAGTTTTTTTTGTATCTATCGTTATTTTTTTGTAATAAAGCATTTTGTAAATACCAATTTAACTATTGCACACACAGGAAAATGTCGAAATATAAAAAAAATGTAAAAAACACAAGCATTATCAAATATATTGTAACGAAAAAAATGTTTACGAGTAGCACACAACATTTAAAAAAACTCCACGTACGCACTTCACTGAGTAAATTACGAATTAAATTTGTTTTACTGTTATTATTGCACCCTCAAATTACCTTTTGGCTAAAATTCATTTAGTCCTTAAAAGTTATTACACTAAAACGATTTTTTTTTTAATTTTAACATCCTGTACTTAGAAACCAATACTCGTAGAGTATATTTTCATATGAAAAAATACATATTTTCTACTAAAAAATAAACAATTTATTTTATCTTCAACATTTTTGTTACACCATGTATATAATCAGAAGATTACAATTTTTGGACAATTTATCACATATTTGGTACGAGAAAACAAAAATAAATTAACTGCATATATGTTAACCTGTCAATTATATGATATAAATTAAGTAGGCACACACAACTTTTAAACGAAACTTGTTCTGAATTAATTTTAAAACTTTAATACAAATTCTTAGAAGAATATATATATATATAAAATATATATATATATATATATATATATATATATATATATATATATATATATATATATATATATATATATATATATATATATATATATATATATATATATATTAAAATTTCATAAAATATAATAGAAATTATTTTTTCCTTTTTGGTTTCTTGGTTTTAGGTCTGTAGGAATAAGATAATACTGTTTTTTAGTACCTTAATGATCATGTTTTGATCATGTTTATTTTTTTTTAATCTTAAGTTGGGTATCAGAATCAAAGTTAGTAAAAATAGTGTCATATAAATTAAAAAAACAAAAAAACTCCCCACGGAGCGTACTTGGTAAACGACAATGCACATTATTAAAACTATTAGGTGTATATATTTACATTTTTAACAACACAATAGACAAAATATTTTATTAAAAATAAACATGAACTGAATTTGCTATAAAAAGGCGATGTATAGTTTTTTAAGATTGTTAATTTCTTTTTTGTCTTTTATGCAGTTTTGTTTTCTTTTTTGTATTTTGATCATCTCCAAAAATTTGCTTTTTTTTCTGGTTTTGTTCTGTTTTAACTATCCTTGTTTCATCCAAATTAAAATTATGTTCCTTCGCCTTTTCGTGGTTGGTTAAGAATGTTGCATTTTTTTGTCGTATTTGTGGCTTTTTAGCCTATTTTCCAAATACTGCGTTGTTTGACCGATGTATACACCGGTGCAATCCTTACACAAAAGTTTATATATGATGTTACTTTTTTATTTTTGGGTGTTTTTGTTTTAAGTCTATTAAAGTTTTCTGATAGTAAGTTTAAAGCTTTATGACAAATTTCAATGTTATGTTTTCTGAAGAGCTTTTTGTGAGACGCCATTTACAAATGGTAGAGAAAGATTTTTTTTGTTTTATATTATTTTTTACCGGATCGTTTTTTTCTGTTATTTTATAAAATTTATGTATTTTGTTTTAGATATATTATTTATCAATTGGTTTGGGTCCTATTATTACTGACTTTTGTTAAATTTTTAAATTGTTTATGGTTCTGTGAATGTTTTTTTTTGTTTAAGGCTTTTCTTATAATTTATTTTGTATAATAAAGTAAATAATGAATACCAAAAACAGTAAAAAATCCAAAAAAAAAAGTTGAAAGTTAAAAAAGTTCACATGTTTTACGTCAACAATTTATTGGATCAAAACCGGATTACTTTTATTTTTTTATTTTGTGGCATAAACGACTCTGACATAGTTTTGACTGTGATAAACTTTTTAATAAAGTTTACAATCTACTATTTTATTCGGGTAACTTATACTTTGCATTCTTATACTTTTATATAAATTAAAATACATTTTTTAAAATGCAAAGATATTTAAAATTGACGGCGTAAAAAAACCTTTTCGCAAATAAAAAAACACGTATTTCGTTATACCTGCAACACGTTTAAATGCATTTTTTAATAGTCTTTGCTGAAGTTTTAATCATTTTTACTGGCATTTTTAAACTTTCTGTGACGGGGAAACCAAATTAAAATAATCACCCTCAAGTTTTACTGTTTATTTTAAAAATACAAATGGCACAAGCATCCAAGTTTTTAAACAAAGTTTTAAACGAGACATGTTTTGTAGTTTTAATTAAACTTTAATAAATTCTAACATAGGTTGCTGTGTAAACTAGACCAAGTATTTTTTAAAATTTAAAGCGGCGAAAATAAAAGGCAAATATAATTTTAAAATTAAATGGTGTTTACCTAATTAACACTGTTTTTTATTTTATTTATTTGTGTTTGGGATATATTATCTAACTACTAAACTACAAAAAAGATTTAGGGTGCTTATTAAAAAAAAATTTCTCGGCAGCTATTAAATTTATTATGGGTTTTTAATAATGACATCAGTCGGTGTAATCAACTACCTTCTCGGAATATTTGTGCTCTGTTCCATTCTATGAGTCTCTTACTGACTTGAAAAATAAATTTATTTTTAGAAGTAAATAAAAAATTAAAGCATTGCCAGATTGACATCTAAATAACATTTTAATTGTTTTTTTCAGACTTTCTTGCTTATGCGTAAAACTATATTAAATAGGTAAAAACTAAATTTAATAATGATTTTAAAAAAACGAAACCTTTGTTTAACAAACTGATTTTAAAGTTGGATTCTACAAATTATTTGCTTAAAAAATATTTATAAAAAGAAAAATTAAAAATAAACGTTAAATGAAATATTAACAAATTAGTGTAAAACTTTTTTTGCATATCTGTTTAATAACTTTTCATATTTGTGGAAATCCTCATACACTTGGATACACTGTATAAAGCTTAACGCTTTCTTGCAGTTTTGATCTTAGAATTAGCAAATATAGAGTGGCACATACACTTTCATATGCAACGATTCATATAAACCAAATAAATAAACATTTTAACTAAAAAAGAAAAATGGCTAAGCTGGATTTAAAAAAGTACCCTTGATATGTACCATTGGTTTGTTTGCGTAAGGGTCAAATGGGGTTAAAATAACTCTTTTTGTAGCTACCAATATTTTACATAAAAAATGATTCCACCTTTTCTATTGAATTTATCATTTTACAACAAAACAATTTGTAATATTATTATCGCACATCAGTTTGTTAATATACGCGGTTTTTAAATGCAAAAAAAAGATATTTAAAAAACCTAATTATAAAAATTAGTTTTTTATATGTTCTAAAAGGACAGATGGCTGGCACAAAAAGCAAAAAAGCTTTCGACATTTCTGCATCTCTATGAGATTATCCAAATTTTTTTTAGTAAGTTTATTTGCGTTAATTTTAATGAAAGAACATTTTTTGACCGTTTAACTTTGCCTGACCATACCTTATTAAGTTTTTTAAAAGCTATAGTTATGACATTGTAAGTAATAATTATTAAAAAGTCCAGAGATGGCTTTAAAATAAGCTAAATCCTTAAGACTGGGGGTGAAAATTACCAACAATTAGCGAGAACCTATTTGGAATCTCTTGTCACCAGCTCCAGTTTAATTTCTAAACAATATTTTTAAAGATCGGAAGAAAACATGTCTATACCATAGATATATTACATATTGACTGCTGATACGGTAATGTGGAATTGACCCCAAGAACGGTACAGAACGCTATACAAGCAGCACTCACGCTCTCTTACTCTAGCGAGCGCTTATTGTGGGACTATGCAGTTTTGTCGTCAGTGCATAGAGTGAGAGGGCATGAGTGCGGCTCGTAAAGCGTTCTTCTTTACTCTTGGGGTCAATTCGGCAGTACGGCGTCAGCAGTCTATATGTACTAAGTCTATGGCCTATACCTACCCCAATGGTTGTGTGGAAAATAGTACGTTTTTAAAAAATCCTAAAACTGTGGTTTCACTTTATCATTTATTCAAAAACGAATGATTGCACAAAAAAGTTTTTATGTAGAGTTTTATAAGATACACTTTTCCATATAACTACTCTCCTCAGAATTTTAGTAAGTTTAGACCTATTTTCAAAAAACTATCTATCAAGGTCACTTTTTAAAAAATTATGTAGAGCGCCTAAATGAAGATTTTTACGGGAATCCCGCTTGGTCGGAATTTTTCTAAAGTTTTGATCTTTCTTTGTGTTTATTTATTGGGTTATACAGCAGTTGTGCTTCAAAAAACTTAATAGGGTTAAGTGCCTCAATCAAATACTCACTTGGATTGTCAAAGAAATTGAATAACTTAAATCGGAATGACATGGATACATACATTTTAAAAATTATTTCTACATTTTTCTAAAACGTCCGACTTATCTAAAATCTAAAAACACCTACCTGTAACTCATTGGGTTTATTTAATAAACATACTCCAGTGCCCGTTCGTAGTCTATCTATGTAATCCGACATACTACATTCACTAAATTTATAAGGCTGTACATTATCTAATCCAACGATGGATTTCGCCATTATACATCCATGCCAGTCTTTACAAAAACATTCCTCCCGGCCATCGTCGTGTCCCATGCCAATATTATGGCCTATCATGTGGGCCATCGTTCCTAGAAATAAAACTTTTATTGTAAAAATATTTAAAAAATAAAATAAAGATTGATATTTAAAACAGACTGAGGTATTGAGTTTCATAGCAGGTACTGTAATATGTTTTAAAATGCTATATGGTAGGTATAAATTACTAATTAAAATATGAAAGATAGGTAGAGAGAATAATTAAACAAAAATCGTAAATCGGTACTTGTACAGTTGAAATTTTTTATGTGGGACAGATTTTGTATACAGAGTGTTTATTAAACATAAAGCAAAAATTTAAGGTACCATTCTTTGGACTATTCTAAGGATATTTTGTTCTTTCATAATTTTTGATAGGGCGCTTTGTTTCGAATATACGGGGCAAAAAAGAATTTCAACCATCCGATTTTGATAACTTTAAAATCATTAACATAGCCGAAATAAAAGTATAGGTTACTACACTGGACCTACCAAGTAATAAAAAAATCTAACAATTCGATTGGTATCGTTTCACAACATTCTAATTACTACAAACGGCTGCAGACATTCAATTTGAATATATCTCGTAAGTGATTATTTTGTACTTTGTCTATTTGACGTGTATTTTCTGTGATTAATACTTAAAGTTTTGTTAGTGAAGTCCTCTATCATGAATGGCTATACGAACGCCGAGATGGCTGTTATGCATTTAATTTATGAACTTGCTGATGGCAATTCATTAGAAGCTAAAAGGTTGTACAGGAAACGATTTCCTAGTCGTAATATGCCTAATAGAAAAATCTTCTAAAGTAACGACATCGTGAAACAGGAGCACTAAAGCGAAGTGGAGGACCAAGAAGGCCAGTAACAGTAAGAACGGAAGAAGTAGAAGAGAATGTACTGGCAATGATAGAAGAAGATCCAGGTAGCTCTACTTGAAAAATTGCGAATACTTTAAATGTAAGTAACGGGACGATTTGGAACATTTTTAGAGACTATTTGGTGTACCCATACCACATATAACGAATTCAGGCACTTCTTCCTGCAGATTTTCTTCCACGTATTGCATTCTGTTAATTGCTCTTGCACACATTGGTTTAAATCCCTCAATCACTGATGCTTATTCTTTTTACCGATAAAGCCAGTTTTTCAAGAAATGCAACAAGGAATTTCCACAATAACCATGTTTGGGCTGAAGAAAATCCACATGAGGTGCTTAAAGATCGCTTTCAACATCAGTTCTCGTTAAACCTTTGGTGGGAATTGTAGGTTACTTCCTAATTGGACCGGTATTTCTGTCAGGAAGACTTACCGGCGAGGTATACCGCAACTTTTTGGAACAACCCCTATCTCAGTTTCTGGAGGATATACCATTGGTTACAAGAAATGCAATGTGGTTTATGCATGGTGGTGCATCAGCGCATTTTAGCATATTGGCTCAAGAATTTTTAACAGTAACATACGGAGATCGCTGGATTGGTCAAGGTGGACCTCACTTATGGTCTGCTCGATCCCCGGACTTAAACGCCCTGGATTATTTCCTATGAAGCCACCTAAAGTCATTAGTTTATACTACTCCAGTGAAAGATGTGGAAGATTTGAGAAATCGCATATTTGCTGGGTGTAACGCAATCATAAACGATCCTAGTGTTTTTGAAAGAGTTCGGGAGTCGATGAGGAGAAGATTGAATTCTTGCATCCGAGCGGGGGGTAGGCATTTTTAACAGTTCTGGTAGATTAAGAAACATTACATGTAATTTTTGGTAATAAATTGTTATTGGCGAAATTCTTTTTCGCCCCGTATTTTTGAAACAAAGCGCCCTTTCAAAAATCATCAAAGGACAAAATATCCTTAGAATAGTCCAAGGAATAGCCCCTTAAATTTTTGCCGCATGTTTAATAAACACCCTGTATATTATAAGAAATCAGATTATAACTTCTTTGCTATATTATTTTCTAAAACAATAATTAAGATAAACTACAACATTCTGGTTCCACGATATTAGATACTTAAACCCTTTTAGAAATCTATGAATTGATTGCAGCATAGGCAGACTAGAAACAACTTTCGAAACATCGATTGAAACCAACCACTGCAATAGTAAAAAAGTGTTTTTAAAGACTGGAGTAGCAACAAAAGTAGCCTTAGACCAAATGTATGTTTATTTACTTGAACTGAACCTAAGTTACTTGTTTTTTTTTATAGAACTATTTAAAAAAAGTACATTAAAGAATATAAAAGTATTTAAACTTATGCCTTGTTCTTGTGATTAAAAAGACAGTAGAAATAATTTTAATGTTTATGTTTTTATTAAAGTAGATTAGGTTAACGAAACATTTTAAATTACAATTTGCTTTTTGAAATAACTTAAAAATTCTTACCTGCTAGTAAATGAGGTTCATAGGTATTAATATCAACACTAATCCCCACAGATTTTTGTGTGCAAACTGTTGCTGGTACAGCAATTCCTGCTTCTCCGCCAATGAAAACTTCACCGGTTAAAAGTTGTGTCGTATCTTTATCTACGGTAAAAAGTTTCCTTGACGTGTACTCGTTAAAGTTTGATAATGCGTCACCAATATCGAGATTTCGATTTATTTGTGCCTGGTTTCCACCTAAAAAAAGTTAAAAAATGCAATCTTTTTGTTGACAACTTTCAATATAAAAACGTGGGCATTTTTTATTTTTAAAATATAAAAAATCTATATTTTTAAAGAAACTCAATATACCAATGAAGAAAATTAATACATAACCTTCAAGTCATGATAAAACATACAAAAACATTTTAGTACTGCGCACTTTAAATCTGCACCTAGGCAATTTATCTATTGGTTTATTTTTTAAGGGGATTCTCTGGTTTGACGGTCGGATTTTTATTAATTTTCTGGGTTTTTTGTGAGGACTAATAAAGAGATAAAACTTGGAAGTTTTTATTATTTATTTATGTGTTTCAGGAGTACACCTATTAATTTTTAGCTAAAAATATTCATTAGAACCAAAGTTAAAGCGCTCTGAAAACACCAGCCTCACTTCCTCCATGAAATCAGCTGATTGGCTGATCTGAAACTAAAAAATCGGCGATGTTTTAATCTCTAAGCTGGTGGAAGAAATATAAAAGGGTGTGAGCCACAATAGACCGATCGGTCGCGGTGGAAGGGTGTTATACCCACTCACTATAAACCTACCTACCTACCTACCTACCTAACCTCTAAGCTTAAATACACGAAATAAACTAAATATAAAAAGAAAATTTTAAACATTTGATTTTTGACAGATTTCGGAACAAAAACTTTTGAATTTCATGTATTTTTTGTCAACTGTTTGTTAAGAATTTATTGATAATTTGAAGTAAATTGGTTAAGTCGTTCTCAAAATATGATGGAGGGAAGTTTGAAAAACAAAGTTTTGAGAAAAACGCGTTTAAAGTTTTATGTACAGTTATGCTATTAAAATTCTAACTTACCATTAATCTGCGATACCAAGACTAAAATAAATTTTACAACGTAAATAACTACATCAATTTTTTCCTAAACTTGTTTACACTTGCCTGTACTTTTATTACCATACATTTGTATAGAAGGGTCTCAGGTATCAAGCCGACAGAACACAATAGGGTTGGCCTCTTAGCGCTTAGTTCAGCGAACACCTGCCTCTTCTAGCTGCTGTATCTTTATAATGGCTTCGAATTTTAAAAAATCACCACCATATTTTAGACATATTAAGAAAACAATTTATGCAAAAAAATAAAAATTGATTTTTTGAACCTATCAAACCAGGGAAGCTCCTTAATATAAAATATTAAAACATCATAATCGTAACCCCTTTTGGGATTCCTAATTTCAAAGACACATTTTTTATTTAGGTAGATGATTGAATATACCCATTAAATTATAAAGATTTTTGCATTTATGTATGTTTTTTAGGGTACATACAGGGTGTTCGGAAATTCCGTTCGTATATTTTAAGGGGCGATTCTACACACAAATATATGAAAAAAAGTTCATATGAACATATATCTGGAAATGCCTCCTAAGGGCGTTATGGCCCTTTAAAGATGGTCTTGAAAAACTGGTTTTTATTTTTTATCTCGGGAACCCTGTTAGATAGAGCTATGCTATTTGGTATACGAGTTACTCTCGATAAAAGCAATAATCGCCACCAACTGCGTAATTGAAATTTTAAGCAGTGGTGCGTGGACAGGGGCGTACCCAATTTAATTTGGCCCTATTTTTTTGTTGTTAGACTTTTTTAACTTTCTAATTTTAAATTAAAATAGCCTGATATTGTTTACATAAAAAAGGTATTTTTGGAAAATTTTGCCAGAATAACAGTTCTCGAGTTAGAGTGATCCGAAGAAAATACTACATTATTACTATCTAAAGTGTGTTTTATTAAGAAAGCATTAAAGTAGGCGTTACTGCCATGGAAACAATCAAAGTCAATTTTGCCAGTGTTTGCTTATTAAATTTTCAAAACTGTTTAATTGTCAAATCGTGTTTCCAAAGATATTTTTTTTTAATGGCGGAGTATTCATTCTTTGAAATGGCTGATATGAATTTCATGTATGGCAAGGCAAATAGTAGTGCCCGTAAAGCTCGCCGATTCTATGAAGAAGCTTTTCCCGATCGTCGAATTCCTCGTGAAAAAACATTTATTCGTATGCACCAACGACTTAGGGAAAATGGATCCTTTGTTGCAGATCGAAGTAACTGTGGAAGAAATCGTACCACTCGGACCCCAAAGGCGAAGGAACGAGTTTTAGAACAAATTGCTGCTAATCCAGGGTCTAGTACAAGGCGAATCGCATTACAGGAAAATATTCCAAAAAGTGTCGTATGTGAAATATTGCACGAACAACTTCTCCATCCTTATCACTTACAAAGAGTCCAAGCACTTAAGCCCCAAGACTTACAACCAAGAGTTCAATTCTGTGAATTTATTCACAGATGAAGCAGGGTTTACACGTGAAGGTATTGTAAATTTTCATAATACCCTGTATGGGCGGATGCGCTAGTGGAAGCACGGTTCTAAGTTAATTTTCGATTAATGTGTGGGCCGGGATTATAGGCGACCGATTAACAGGACCTTATGTTATGCCCCAACGACTCAATGGTCAAACTTCAAACGTTCAACGTTCAAACAGTTGTATTGATATGGCTGGAAGCCATTTTGAACATTTGGTTTAAGTTTGGCTGTTCTCACGGAAGTTAAAACTCTACTTTGATGCTTTCTTAATAAAACACACTTTAGATAGTAATAATGTAGTATTTTCTTCGGATCACTCTAACTTGAGAACTGTTAGTCCGGCAAAATTTTACAAGAATACCTTTTTTATGTAAACAATATCAGGCTATTTTAATTCGAAATTAGAAAATCAAAAAAGTCTAACAACAAAAAAATAGGGCCAAATTAAATTGGGTACGCCCCTGTCCACGCACCACTGCTTAAAATTTCAATTACGCAGTTGGTGGCGATTATTGCTTTTATCGAGAGTAACTCGTATACCAAATATCATAGCTCTATCTAACAGGGTTCCCGAGATAAAAAATAAAAACCAGTTTTTCAAGACCATCTTTAAAGGGCCATAACGCCCTTAGGAGGCATTCCCAGACATGTGTTCATATGAACTTTTTTTCATATATTTTTGTGTAGAATCACCCCTTAAAATATACAAACGGAATTTCCGGACACCCTGTAGATAAAGAAATATTAAAGCTGTGTTAGCCTGAATGTTTGTCTAGCAGAGGGGATGCTGAAAACTATATCGGCCAAGTGATGATCGCGTTGTTAAATTTAGCAATGGACTTATCAATTGTTAAACGTTAACAACGGTTTAGAATGTTTAACAAAATGTCAAATTTTGACAGGTTGCCTATTAAAATCATTGAATAACACTGACAATGACGTTTTGTTAAACATTCTAAACCGTTGTTACTTTTTAACAATTGCTAAGTCCATTGCTAAATTTAACAACGCGATCATCACTCGGCCGTATGTATTTTACATTTTGCTGTAAATTCCATGCTTGATTTACTTAGGCAAAGAGACTAATAATTAAACAAAATAATATATTACATAGAAAATAAAAGAGCACTTTATTGCTCTCTCTGGCTGTCTGAAAGAACCAAAAGAAACACTATCTCTCCATGAAAGGCTGCCACCGCTTTAAAAGAAAATTAACAATTTTTGTAAATTTTTAAATACGGCTTTTTATTGAGCAAAAATATTTACGTTATTCATTTGACGCTATGTATACTAACCTTGCCACGTTTCTATATACACTACAGACACCCGCGTATTCAACGTCCGAAAATACAAGTCCGCGATATTTGCCACTTGTATCGAATCGTGCACTACTTCAATTCGCGTACTACCGTTGCGTTTTTCAAACATAGCTTTGTCGATCACTAGTGCCGTTTCGATATATTTTGTAGCTTCTCGAATGTCTCTTTTCATTCGCATTTTGGGCCCGGACATGACATTCTGGTTTAGCCGCCATTCCATCATGCCTGTAGTTGCGCATCCTTTGCTTGCCTTCGTACTCGCTTCGAAAATCACGTGTGGGTGTTTCTGCTGAAAAAATAAAGTCGTGCAGTCACTTTGAGTTCGAAAATAAGAATACTAGTGTACCATTTGGATAAAAAGTAAGACCAGGTCTTACAAATGTGTAACCAGTTAAAGGTAGGTAAGTCAAGATTGATTGGGTATGCGGGGTAAAGCAAAACTTTAAGAAATAAAATAATCTAGAAATAGTTGCAGTGAAGTGCTGTTTTGCTTTATATTTATAAGTATGCACGGTATAACACATTTACAGGTTTTCCATAATATGATCATCATATAATCGTATCTCTGCGTAATATAAAAATTAATGATACACATTTTATTATTTAAAATATAAATAATGTTTATATTTTAAAACATATTGCCAAAGTAAATTTTTGGAAATAAACTATAAAGTGTCTAAGGCCAGTTAATGTTATCTTAACTTTAAATACATTTTTTTGCATAAGTTAAAAATAAGAAAATACACCTGGTATGAGTTTTTATTTACATGTAGGTAGTAAATATAATTTTATTGAGCGTATATTGTTAACTCTATCAGATCAAATTGGTAAACAAAGTGAGTCTACTAGACTTCGCTAAAAAATAAAAAGAGCCTATCAAAATATAATATGCAATACCAGTTTAAAGTTGCCAACAGTGCTCCTTTTTTAAAGGTATTTTTAAGTCGGTTGTAAAAGACAAGCCAGTCTTATTTTTTTTAAAGTCACATCTTACAAAATAATATCAAATATTACAGATTTCTTTCTTTGCAATTAAACTTAAGCTAAAATCGTTTTTATAATTTACGATTAATACACATATAAACGGTATTAGATTAAGGAGTTACACATATAAACGGTATTAATCATATATGTTGCATATTAAACATCAAATCAAAAATTTGGCCCATTTTAAAATAATATTTAAAGCCTTAAATTACTAAAAATGGAAAAGAAGATTTTAAATTTATTTCTTATATAACAACCCTGTATATGGAACTATTGCTATATGTACAACTGGCATACATATATAGGTGTTTTATTAGATTATAAAATCGAATGTATTCCACTTTATTTTTATAGTAGCCCATTTAAAAACAAAAATATTATATTTTCAGTGTGATAGTCGTAAAAATATTTCTGTTTATAAAGTGGGCATTTTGGTAAAAATACATAATTTAAGAACAGCTCTTAAGGTTTATTTGTTTTAGCTATATTATTAAAATATTACGTAAACGTTTAGTAAGAAAAATAGCAGCTTGCTTATGTGTAACATAACGTAGGCGTAGTAGGAAAGGGAAATATGGGTATCGAATTCAATGACATTACGATTAGCATGTTTAAAATAAGGCAGAGTAAAAGCTTCCTTTCAATTGACCAATCTGCACAAATTATCGTCAACAAGATTGATAAATCTTACCATCTATTAAAAAAAATGTTATGACAAAAAATGAGCAGGAAAACATCCTGTAATAAAAGCAAAAGAACAGAACCAAACGGTGCACCTTTAGTTACTGTTGTTAATGCTCTAAAGCAATTGAATTGGGCAAAAATATGCCAGCCAGTCACCATATCCGTAGAGGAGCAGTGACCTAGTTTAATAAAGCTTTATTTAGTCTTTTACTTTAACGTTCACCAATTTTTACAGGATAAACATTTACTTTTGTGTGTTTTCACTGCAAAAACTGACCCCTTAACATTACCTATTAGAGAGACTAAGAGTTCTCATTAAATAATAATTAAACATTTAAAAAATAATTCTATTTCACCTATTATCTTTAATAAAGATAAAATTTTACTAAAAATTATAAAAGAAAGGAAAATAATTCAGTCGCAAACCACTTTGTTAGGTTCTTGAAAAAAAAACTTAATAATTTTTAAATATTTTATTTTTATTTATCTAAAATAGACTTTTTATTTGTCTTGCTATAAAGGTTTAGTCCACGCAATAAACCACTTAACCTCGAAATTTTTTGCACTTAGACGGATTAAAATGCGATTTTTTGCATTCGCTTCCAAATTTTTTTTGTAAAAATGTACCAACTTTGTTACTTATACAATCCGTAAATTGCATTGCTGCCGCCAAAAGTGCATTTAAAAAATTGCATTTTCTTGAGACGGCTCTTGAAAGATTTAATGACTTTGTAAATATAAATTAGAACTGGCCAAAATTGGGTTCCCGAGGGTTTTCGAGGTCGCTGATCACGATTATAATGTTTAAATTGACCCACAGCCGCCCTGGAGCTCAGGAACGCCGGTGAACGTCATCTCCGTGGGAATCTTCCAAAAATTCACGCGGGGAAGGAGAGAAACTTGACGCCCGGGGGTTTTTCGGGTCGCTGAATTCAAATATGGCATGGGCGAACACCCCCGGACACCTGGTAATGCAAAACCTGGACGTGGACGTCATCCCCAAAAATTTTCCTGACAAGATCGACAAAAACAATCCGAAAATCATTGTTGGGGCGTTTTCGACGTGAAATTTGGATTAAGCGCTTTAAAAAACGCCCCTACAATGATTTTTGGGCTGTTTTTAGCGATTTTGTCAGAAAAATTCTCGGGGATGACGTCCACGTCCAGGTTCTGCAGCACCAGGTGTCTGGTGGGTGTTCGCCCATGACATATTTGAATGCAGCGACCCAAAAATTTCAAGGGGGGCGAGTTTCTCTCCTTCCCCGAGTAAATTTTGGGAAAGTCCCACGGAGATAACGTTCATCGGCGTTCCTGAGCTCCAGGTCGGCTGTGGGTCAATTTAATGATAATCGTGATCAGCGACCTCAAAAACCCCCGAAAACCCGATTTGGACCAGTTCTGACTCATATTTACAAAGTTATTAAATTTTCCAAAAGCCGTCTGAAAAAATGCAATTTTTAAATGCATTTTTGGCTGCAGCAATGCAATTTGCGGTTTTTATAAGTCACAAAGTGGGTACATTTTTTACAAAAAATTTTTGAAGCGAATACAAAAAACCGCATTCCGATTCGTCTTAGTGCAAAAAATTCCGAACCTTTGGCCTTTTTAGTGCTTCATTGCCTTGACTAGCTATTAATTTATAACTTTTAAAATAAATTACTTAGGAGAAAAAATTCTAAATCTTAAAAAAAAGGTTTTCGGAGTAAAGCGAATTTAGGATCAAAATTTTTATTTTTAAATTTATTAAAGCCTTTTTTACTATTTGTTCATTAACAATTTTCAAATGATGATTTATACTGCTTTTGCGGCAAACGTTCCAAAAAAAATACTTTGAAAAAATTTTAATTAAACATAACATATAAGATATTTTAAAAAGAAAATGTTCATTATTTTAGAACCTAGCGAGTTAGATTTTTATTAAGCATCAGCCAGTTCATTTACATATCTTTTTAACTTAATAAAAGGTTGATTTATTGTATCATACTGCAACTTATTTAGACATTTATATATACCGTAATAATTACTGCCTAATTTGTTTCAGTTTAACCTTAGAAAATTGGTTTTGAAATGTGTACTGGTACCTGTGTTAAATTGGTGAAAATTGCGTTTTTAAAATTGTGTTTGTAATTATTGGCATAAGTCAAATATGTAAAATTATACAGATTAGGTAGTGTAGAAGCTCCGAGTTCCTTTTATGTATATTTTACATCATATCTATAACCGAGATTATTGATTTTATGGATTAATTTTTTTTTTAGTTCAGAGGTACTTTTTGCAGCTTGTGTGTGGCTCCAGCCAGTCGGACCATAGGTAACTAAAGACCTTATTGGAGTATGATAAGCCATGATTGTAAGTTTTATATCAAGAACATGTGGTAAATTTCTTAACCAAAATAGGATGATTTTTTTTTGTTAAGTTATCCAAGTATGAGTTAAAGTTCAATTTAGAAACTACAAAAACATCTAAAAAGTTAGCAGTACCTGCAAGCCCCTCTAAACCTGACGTTTGTAAGTGAAACTCGTATTTAGTGGTTTGGTTTGATTTGAAAATGCCAATGTTTGTCAAAACAAGTTGTGGGCTCGGCATGTGCTTTTTTCGTGCTAAAATCAACTTTTTTTTTGGTTAATAAAGTAGCTTAGTCTTCAAATGGCATTAGAAAACCCTTACCTATATTTTTATTTAATTCATTAATATATATTTAAAACATACTGATAGGTAATTATTTTTTTAATTAGGTGTGAAGTAAAACCATAGAGAAACTATTTTTTGCCAAAGTGATTTTTTACCTTTTTTTGTTTTTATTTGTTTCAAAATAAATTAAGGCCACTTCCTACTTTAATATAAACCGGCACCTGTTACATAAAGAAAAATACATATTTTCTTTTTATTGGAAAAATAAAAAAGGAATCTTATTATATCGGATGCTGCAAATATAAAGGTGACCATTTTTATCCAGATAGTATCCATTGTTGAATTTTATTTACTTTCAAAAAAGTTTTTATCTTTATTTTTGTAAGATATCCTTAAAAGGGTGGATTAGGATTGGGGATTTTTATGTACTCATATTTTTGTGGCAACGGGTTTGGCTCTTATTCTTAGAATCTTATATTTTCCATTTCAAATTTCTAAGGTAATATAATAAATTGAGAAACCTACAAAAAATAGTTTGTTTATTTTTGTATAAAGAACGGGTTGTAAAAGGGACAAAAAAATATCCGAAGCAATAAACAGATACGTAATTTATTTTTTTTTATTTTCTTAATTCTTGCATATACGAACAATGTAATAATTTTTTGGTAAAATTAGGGAATGAATAAATAAATATATAATAAAAATAAAATAACTGTTTGATTTGATTAAACAAAATTAAAATATAGACACTTAATTTAATTGACGCCCTAAAATAAAAAGTTTTAGTTTAAAAGTATTTTTTGGCCATATTATTTAAATTATTTGCTAGAAAGTTTGTACTTTTACATAATCTTTGTTGGGACTATTGCCGATACCAAAATTATTATAATAAGTATTCCAATAAAATTGCTTTCAGACAAATACAAGCATATTATTTTTATTTTGTTCTAAAAAGTATAAATTTCATAGGTTTTAGATTCATCTTGATAATTTGTATTTATACGCAATAATACATATTTTTTTAAAGTATATAATTAAAAAGTAAGCTATACAATAAAGGAAACTATTGTTGAGTCTTTTTATTTCTGAATAATATTTGGGGTAAAAATGCTAACTTGTATATTATTATTGGTACCATTAAAAAGCAATTTACTTAACTTTTTTTGACAAAAATTAAAATTGTTGAAATATCAATAGTTTTATGCAAATCAGTCCTATTTTGATTCATGAACATTTTATCTTTTTGCGGCTCCTCACATGGCTGTTTTGTAAATTCTTGTAAAAAGACTGTATTTAAAGCTAAAAGCAACATTATTTTCTTGGCTTTTTTTTTTAAATCGTAATATTTCAGCTAAGACATGGTAAATATTCTATGGCCATGTTATGTGGATAGGAAAATAGTCGACAAGAAAATTAATTTGGTTCCTCCAAATTTTAATCGATTAATGGTAGTCATTAAATAAGTTAATAAATGAGAAAATCGATTTTTCTACTCTATTAACTTTTAAAAAATAATGACCAGAAGTCTAGTTAAGCAAAAAATAAAGCAATGTGATAACCAAACGCACGGCTGGCCTTTCCATTATTTTACGTTCCGTGGCTTGACCAGATAAAGCTCTTATCGTTCGGTTCTTTTTCAGCCCAACAATGGAATATGTCGGCGTACCTACAAATCCTATTACGGCTTGCCGACATTTTCAGGTTTAAATCAGGGATTTTTATTTATTTGAATTGTGATAATAAAGTTAAATAAGGATATATCCTTTAATAAATATTTCAAATTAGGTTTCGCCATCAATGTCTTATAAACTAAGTGCTTTAAAGATATATTTAAAAAAAATTAAAGTCATATTTTAAAAATATACCTTAAATAAACTTTTGCTGTCGTCATTTTTTTAATCATTATGTTATATTGGTAATTTTGAAAATCGTATTATCGCAGATTGTTCATTATTTTATTACCAACATACTTTTACTTAGAGGGAAATTACTACAATTTTCGTAAATATCTAACACCAAAAACCAAATAGTATGAAGATTTTTTTTTATCTATAAAGGTAAAAGGCGTAAGTACTAAAGTGTGTCTTAAGGTGTGGTTCCTTCCACGCGGCCGTCGCATACGACTAACGCAATGCGACTAACGCATGCGGCCGCCGTTTAATCAGGTGGTTTCTTAGGACCGCGGCTCAAACTCGCGATAGCAAAATTATTAGCGTAAAGGGAATAAATAATCTTTGGTAAGAGTCGTGATGGATAATCTAGCAATATATTTATTGTTAGAAGAAAAAGAGGATGACGAAATGCTATTACAATTAGCCAACCTGAAACATAGCAAAGCCCCTATATATCCAATATTTCAGCAAAGACGCGATGAGGGTTGTTATACTACATTAATAAATCGATATCAGCAACAGGATGAAGTAAAATTCAGAAAATATTTTAGACTGAATAAAGCACAGTTTAGTTTTATTCTTGACTTAATAAAAGACGATATAAAGTCCGACCCATACAACAGAGTTGAAAATCCAATAACCCCAGAGAAAAAATTAGCCATTGTATTAAGGTAAATCTGTGCAGGGTGTCCCAAATTCGAGTCTTATCATTAGAATCTCGGAAACTTGAAGGGATACGAGGTCGGTTAAATGAAGGAAAAGTTGCGCAATTTAATGCTAATCAAAATGTTATTAGATTTATACACCGACGTTTCGTCTTTAAGCTGCCATCATCAACAGTTTTTTTTTTAAATACGGCCCTGGATTTTTTTATTATGTATTTTAGAAGCTATTAAGTTCCCAAAACCAATAATGCACTTATTCGAAAAATTTTATTTTAATGGCAATTTTCATAAGAAACCATATGTTAGAGAGAGTCAGACAATATATTTTTGGCAGGATCTTGGGAAAACATTAAACTGATTTTTTCGAATGATGTTTCATTGGATTTGGGATCTTAAAAGCTCTTAAAATACGTAATAAAAAATCCAGTACCTCATCAAAAAAATAAAGTTTTAATTTTCAACAATTAAAAAAAACACCGGACATTCCACACAAAATAACACAAACAAAATATCAGACGCAGACACGACTGCGGCTACACTGCTTCTTCAGCAGTCCAGTCGCATCAATCGCAGTCGTTGACAGCGGACGCACACGACGGCCGCTCGGAACAAACCAGGCACATTTAAAAACATGAGAAGGAGTGCTTTGCGGCTAACGTAGTGCGTTAGCCGCATGCGGCGGCCGCGTGGAAGGAAACATACCTTTATGTGTGGCAAGGGGCAGTTTATTAACACGAAACTTTAATACTTTGAGATTTGGAGGAAAAGGACAAACTTTTGCTAAAAGTAGTTTCATGGTTTGGATACTCAAGAGATAAATTAATAAACAAAGTGGGAAGTTCGGGGCCTCTCAAGTTAGATTGTAAAAGGATACATATGGGTGGCACTAGGCGTTGCGCTAATGAGAGCTGTCAGAGTGGGAATTATACTGGCAAACTCCTTCAAACAAAAGCCGTAAAATACTTTTAAGAGAAAGCCAGATCCTCTATAGCCCACCGGGGGGCAAGAGAAGGGATATTTCCTGTGAAGGTGAATGAATAGCTTTTCTTTGGATGGAATCAAAAATTCTAAAAGTTGTGGGAGACGCCATTCTGCAGACAAGAGAACAATATTTAGATTTTGGATGCGTACAAAGTGTACAGATTAAAAAAGGAGAAATTATTTCTGACTCAAAAGAAGAATTCAAACATTTTTTAAAGCCTCTCTTTATGCCAGTTAAGGTTATTCCTAAAAGTAACCCTAACAGGGTTGAATGACTCTTTGTTATGCAGAACTTTGCCGCTCATTAAAGGATGAGCACTGGCGGACTTTTTTCGCGACAGCAAACACGATTGGGTATTAAGGGAACTAAATTGAACAAAACTTTAATATTACTTTAACGTCCTGCGAAAGAAATATCTGCATAACCCTGCCCTTGTTTTCCAAATGGGTCTTAGAGACTGGTAAAAAAGCAAAAAAATTTGAATTTTGGGTTTTTTGGAAGAGGGGGGAAATTCTTGACGAAAAAAAATCAGATTTGGCCAGCCCCGAGGCTTGGGGTCCCCGGCTTAATTTGGGGTGAAATCTGGAAGACTAGAAAAAACAAAAGTGTTAAAAAAAAAGGGGGTTGGGGGTAGAAACCAAAAGGGGAAGGGAGTGTGTAAAAGACCCTTGATGCTAAACTCCCAAATTTTTTAGATATGTCAAAAGCAACAAAGGGGGGTTCCCCCAAAAAAAACTAAGGGGAGTCTTGTTGTCTTGTTCCTGTTGGGGAAAAAGGAAAAATTTTTTTGAATCATTTGTAATAAAAATTTTTTGTTTTTTTTTTTCTAAATTTTTACCATTTGGGAGTATGAATTACCTTAAAACAACTAAGAAAGAGATATAGGTCTGTGTTTAAAAGAAGAGATTTTTGGGGCCCCTTTTGGGGGGTGGGGTTCACTTTTTCAGCCTTTCAACGCTCCTGAAAAAGGCCACTTAAAAGTTAGCAGAAGTGCTGTAACGTGTATTTTTTAAAAACCCCAAAAATAGTAATTTGTTTTTAAATTTTTTAAGGGAGCTATTAGAAGACTAAAAATGCAGCCATGGAAACCCTACAAAACCTCCCCCTTGGTATAATTTTTAAAGGGGAAAAGGGAGGTTGGGGTACAGGCTGAAATGCAACTTTTGGGCTGGGGGCCCCCCCAGGACACCCCCAAAAAAAGAGCAGTATCCCCAAACTCAATATTTGAGATGACCCCGTGATAAAAATCCCAAAAAAAGGATAAATACACCGCCAAAAAAATAGCTTACCTGGGGGGGGTGTGAGCGATCTCCTGGTCAGTCTCGAAATTTGGTTTGGTATACCGATGGACCCCAAACTGACAATGGACCCGGGGCGCAGGGAAACATGGTATGACCCCTAGGTTTAATGCTTATGCTTCCCGGGGGAAAAGCCACTTTTTTCCCCGGGGGGGAAAAAAGTCCCTTAACTTTTCTGCAAAAAAACCCGGGAGGAGATATAAGGGAAAAGGGCATTACTATCTTCTCTGATAATCAAGCGGCCAAAAAAAGGGGATCTCAACAAGTCAACTAAAGGGTTTGGGTTTTGGGGGAATGTCTGAAAAAGCCTCCAAAACCGGGGAAAACAAAAAGTTACACTTTCCTGGGTGCCAGGACACAGGGGAATACAGGGAAAAAGAAAATGCAGACTCCCTGGCCAGGCGAGGCCCCCGCAGCAATTTTGTGGGTCCGGGGAACCCCTTTTTTTGGAAACCAAAAGCCTCGGTTCGGGGGGTAAAAAAAATCTTTGGTTCAAACACAACATCAGTCATACTGGAACCTTTCCCCAAGGGTCCCCAAAATCAATGTTGGAATCACCATCGAAAGCATTGACAAGTGAACTACTAAAACAAAATAGGAATCAGATTAGAATAGTGACAGGATTAATAACCGGACACTGCACCCTAAAAACATTTGCACAATGGGCATTATAGAGAAGCCCATTTGCAATTTGTGACGAAGAGGAAGAGACAGCCTCTCACATCATATATGAGTGCCCTGCACTTACATACTGGAGAACAAATCAAAACCTCATGGTGGACACTAACCACCAGGAGGCTGGAGACCA
Source organism: Listronotus oregonensis (assembly GCA_019359885.1). Lineage (NCBI taxonomy): Eukaryota > Metazoa > Arthropoda > Insecta > Coleoptera > Curculionidae > Listronotus > Listronotus oregonensis. The sequence goes on along the minus strand of JAHBCN010010027.1, from coordinate 10,010 downwards.
GAAAAGAACAGTAAAAGGGCTACTACACCGTCTAAGGTGTCAAACCTTAACTGAAACAAATACACAAGAGATACAACAAGCCCTGTAGGCTGCAGTGTCGAGGCGGACAAAACCTCAACTTGTGTATTTAGATTATCAATCAATCAATCAATCAATTGTTAATTTTAAACAGTATATCCTTAAAAAAGCAAGCCTAAAATATTTATTTATTATAATGTCTGTTAAATTATGATTATTAGTAACAGTGAACAGTATTAATACTTTTTTTTACCACCAAATCATTGCCAGATTATATCTTTCTTGGTATATTTTTGGACGATTATCTTATTAAAAATAGATCTTTAGCAAATCGTTTTGTACCCAGTCGATGTCTAAAAAAAGGGGTTTTACCGTAGTAATTTAGGAAATAATATCTAATATAAAAAAGATACCTTTAATTTACCAGTAATGCCTCTGACTGTGGGCTAATAGGTGACATAATAGGTTAAACTGCAAGTTGACAATGTTAATCAAAATAAATAAATAACTAAAAACATAGAAAATTGAACATAAATACAACATGTATTAAACTTTCTTTAAAACCTAGTTTATTAAAGATAAGATAAGAGCATGATTTTAGTATGTTTTTGTTTTCAAGCCAATAATACATTGTATCTTGGATTTAAGAAACTTTACAGCTTTTAAATAATTATTAGAAACTAGACCTAAATAAATTAGTAAACACAACATTAGGATAAACTGGTTCGTGTTTTGGGTGTTGATACTTATTCCGCACAATAATTTTAAGGTAAAAATGGTCCGTAGGGATTGGATACTTCACTAAACTGAATTGAGTCCAAGGGGACTTAATTTTAGGTTTGGTCCGGACTTAATTTTATTGCTTTCTTTAAGCTTTTTTCCTTTTGAATTGGAAGCTAACACTATTACATAGGGTGCTGGATCAAAATTCGAATATGAGGGTGAAAAATAAGTAAAAAGTAAAATTTATTGGAAAGATTATTTAGGTAATAGTATATTACATAACAAGTATGGTAAGTAGGTTGTAGGTAGGTTTAAAGTAAGTGGGTATAACATAAGTAGGTTGTTAGCGCAAGCAAAGTGAAGTTTGCAAAACGAGCCGCAGGCGAGTTTTGCATTTACTTAAGTGCGCTAATAGTATATTATTCAATGAGCATGCGATTATTATGTGGCTGATGAATCTTCGTGAGAAATAGCTATTACATGCGAGTAAAATACTATACTTTTCTACGACTTATCTTTTATACAGTGCGTTACAAAGCTATTTAAATTACCTTTTTAATGATTTATCATAGCTGCATTTTAATTGAAATTTTTTAATAATTCTTATTTTTTTCAACATTGACAATTATTAAAGGTAGACTTTTTGAAACTTAGATGTTAGACATTGCTTATTGACTTTTAAAGACGTGTATACGTGCGTTTTATGCTACTATGTAGAGGTCATCGAACCCGTGAGTAATAACCCGTGAGTAATGGATCATTACTCACTGGTAGGTAATAAATGTTATTATCTATTCCAAATTAGTTAATAATAAGAATATTATTAAACAGTAGTAGAAAAAAATGTTTACCATTAGAGTTATGTACACTATTTTATCCACAACCGTCAAGGTTTTTGTAAAAATAATTTTTCTTTGACGTTTACCTCAATTTTACACTAGCATTTAAATTTAAAACTCCAGCACCTCATGGTGGCAGCTATTTAAAAATAGAAAACCCGCAAAATAAAATTGGGGCCCCCCTAAAAAGTCGAAATAACACAAAGTTAACAATTAATCTTTATCTTGTTAAAGAAATAGAGAACAAAGAAATTTCCAAGCTCGTTAAAAAGGCAGCTTCCAGCTTGCTTCCAGAAAGATCCGAATAGCGTAATGAGACTGAGTACTCAGATTTTGTGCCATGGTGTTCTTCAAAAAATGTGTTGTCGATGGGGTAAATGAAGACGTGCTATTGGCCTATTTTGAAGATAGATTCGACGGAAAAGAATCCCTCTGGTGTTATTATTTTTTATATTTTAAAGGTTTTTCTTGTTGTTTTAGGTCGCTCTAATCGTAGGAACTGCTGAAGCCTGCAGAAGGGAGTAGTTAACTAAAATAGAAATAAAAAATATCAAAGAAAAAAGATCCCTTTTAGTAGTAACAATTCTCGTTAGCAAAAATCACCCTACACGCAAATTTGTCATTTGCAAAAGAGCACGAGAAATCTACAGAAAGTAAGTTCTTTTACAAGCCCCCGAAATATCTCATGATCGTTTTTTTATTTTTTAGAAAAATGCAAAATGTACCACCCAGGCAGTTGGCATTAACACAACGAAAATTTCAAAAAAAAGGGACTTTTTAAAAAATTAAAAGTCCAAAAAATTATACGGGACATTTTTCGTAGAACATCGGGCATTTTGATCATGAAAGGGGGTGATTTTTTTGAACGCACAAGGATGGAAATCTTCCATCGGTTTTTTACCCTTCCATTTGAAAAATTTTAAAAAAAATTGGTATAAAATCATTAAAAATGTAAACTTATTATATACCAGAAAAAAAATAATAAAAGCACTATTTTACGAAGATAACAAACATTTCTCCCTTAACTTTTTTTAAAAAGTAGACACCGATGTGATAAAAGATATTTAAATTATATTACTTAATATTATTTAAAATGGTCTAAAAGAAAAAAAAAACCCCCGCAGAGCTTGGCCCTAGGTTTACATTTTAATGCGGGCGCTACACGCAAAATAAAATGATAATGTAAATTCATGTTGTAATAAAAATTTATGCGGGAATAATAGTCCAGATTTGTGGTTGGTTGCCCTTTTTGTGTAGTGATTTGGATTTGACTTTAAAATATCCCCAAACTGCATAAGTTAAAGTAGCTGGGGCAAAGGGAAAGTTTACAAAATATTCTAATGCAAAATTATTCCTTACGGGTTTTTTTAAAAAGAATGTTTAAGGTTTAAAAAGGGTTTGTTTAAAAACATTTCTGAAAATAAGAAAAATAAGATATAATTTAAGAGGGGTGTTAAATCACCAATTTTTTTTTATTTTCTGGGAAATCCACGGGCTTAAAAACAAATACTAATGCATTAGTTCCCCAAACAAGGGGGAAAGGGGGAAAATTATGGGTGGGATTTTTGAAAGTATATTCATGGGGATTCAATTAATAATACATCGAATGGGAAATTTGAAAAAAAACCCCTAAAAAATTTAGATTAAGTTATATATTAGAAATCCTTCCCCGAACGATTAAATAGCCTAGGTACTTTTATGTTTGGTTACATGTTGGGGGGACCCTGGGGGAGTTTCCTATTAAACAATTTTTTTTTAATCTTTTTTTGTAAAACAATTTTAATATCTACAAGAATTCCCAACATAAATTTTAAACCCTGTAGGACAATATAAAAAATTTTTTTTGGTCCCCGGGAAAAAATGGGTGCAAAATGCAGCTTTAAATACCCCGGGGGCCCCTCACGCCCCCGCCCAGTTTCTATTTGGGCCGGGGTTTTCCCCCCAAACCCAAAAAGGAAAAAGGGGAGGGGAAATACATATTTTATATTTGTATTTGTAGTTTTAATTGTAAATGTAAAATGTTATAAATAAAACATTATAAAATTGGAAATTGGAATTGGGTTAGTCCGCCCGGGGGAATTTTTTTTTAATTTTTAAATTTTTCTAAAAATTAAATTATGTATTTTTAAAACTTAAAAATTTTTCTTTTTTAATTATTTTTTTAAAAAATAGAATTACTTATAGTTATAAAAATTAAATAAAAATTAAAATTTTATCATTGTTATACCAAATTTTAATTATTTAATGGAAAACTTTTAAAAAAATTTTAACTTTTTTTCCAAACCGGTTTTGAAACTATTCCCAGTTTTTATGCTCCTTTTTTTCTATTGAATAAAAGAAAGTCCCCATAGAATAAGGGATCGGGAAAGAAATATTTTGGGTTAAATCTTTTTTCGAAGAGTATGGGGTCGGGGGACCGATTTGGGAAAACCCCCCCATCCCAGTGGCAGAAAAGTAATCCCTCTAAAGGAGAAGTTTTCCTACCACGGACGTAGGCAAGCGTTGTGTGGTTACTTCCCGCGTCCGTGGTAGGAAAAACTTCTCCTAATCTGGAAGGATCACAATATGTGCGCCACTAGTGTGTTGCGTGGAGGGAGAACTTGATTAAAAGTTAAATAATTACTAAAAATAAAATATTATTTAATATTTATTACAGAGTTATTTTAAAAAAAATAATTTAATTGTTAAAAGAATTAAATTTAAAAAAAGTTACCGAGCGCGAGACTCGAACCCAAAGAGTTTCACCCAACATGCAATTCCAATTTTCCAATTTTTAAATGCTTTATTTATAATCTTGTTTTTTACATTTTCACCTATAACTATACATAAATCTATTTACATTACATTATTTACATCTAAACCTTGTGCAGGCACGATGCAAGGTAGCACAGCCGAGAGGCCGGGAGCGGGTGTTAACTCCTGTGGTATATTTACAGGTTTTCCCGGGTTTTTTTAGCATAGGATGTTTACCTTTTGTAACCTTTCAAACACCATGATTGAGTTCGGATTACTTTAAAAGTTTGAAGAACGTTGTTAATTATTACTTTATTTTTTTTTTGTTTTACCCTGTGTTCATAGAAAAAGTTCCCTAAAAAACCTATTTGATTTTGTCAGGTACGCTAGAGAGCGCTTTAGAAACCAAGTTTTGTCTTGGTATTACTCATTTATTCTTCTTTTCTTTCAATTTTATCCCTTTCATTTCCTTTCATACTTTTTTTCATACCTATTTACATACTCACTTGCTTCATTCATTCATTATTTGCAAAAGCTGAGCCGTATTTTTATGGATTTGATAAGTTCTGCAGTGTTCCCGTGCACCAAATTAATGGTAGACGTGTCACACTGCAAAACGTTTATTGGGGGCGGGCCCACTTCGTATAACTATAAAGAAAGGTATGCTTTTGTTATTATTGTTTGGGATTTTGGGTTGTTAAGGAAATGGGGCGGGATTATTCTTCTTTCCCAAAGAAAAAAGGCAGTCTAGCATAAGTAGGTGTCGGTCTTATTATTTGTTTGTACAGTACAAGTTTGTTGTGGGGAGAAAGACTGGAGTTAGGGGATAACAATGCATATAGACTATTCATTGCTGCGTAGGCCCTATGCAATGTTTTTGTAATGTGGGTTAGGAATGAGAGTCTTTCATCCCAACATACAAAGTACCTAGCCGTCTAGGCTATTTAATCGTTGGAGAAGAGAAAGCATTTCTAACATATAACCTGAGTCTAAAATTTTAGAGGCTTTTTTCTCCGAAATGGCTGGCCATTCAACGCTATTATATTAAGGGTTGAATACCCTCATGGAGTACTACAATTGCACAGAGTCCCTTCCCCAACTGAATTTCCCATGTCGTGCCCTCCCCTAAGAGGTATTTAATTAACATGGGGCTTAAATATTTAGGGCTTTGGGGAAGAAAATATGGGTGTCACCATTTGGCCTGACGGATAGTATAGCACATGCATTTCACCATCTCGGCACAAATCTAAATTATCATCTTCTTTTGAACCACTCATCTCGGCCCATTAATATACTTAATTAATATATTTCAATATGTTTTTTAATTCTATACTATATTTATTTTCGATTGAGAAATACACCTTAACAAAAAATGTGGTGTAAAAAGTCGGTAACCATAATTAGTCTAGGAGGAATCAGCGCATGAGTGACACAAATATTTAACTTTAATTTTTCATACGATCCTCTTAAAATTGCCTTACTTATGATATAAATGCATGTTTCCATGAGGCTACTTGGTGCCTTATTGTTTAAACCTTTAAATTTTTTAAATAATTGCAGGAAAATTTTTTTTAAACCGAACAACTTTTTTATGTTATTTATTAAATACAAATTTAAAAAAAGGGCCCGTGGCTTTTTACGATTAAGTTAATATTTTTAAGATAAAAATTTTTAAAAGTTCAAAATTCTCAAATTTGGGTATTTGACCCATGGAAAATATGCAAAAAAAAAAATAAAATATAAAAATATTTATTTTATTCTTTATACAATAGTTAATTATATCCTTATTTGAGATTTTAAAAATAATTCACTGTAGATAGCTGTTTTTAATTGTTTATTACGCCTCATAAGTATGCGTCCCTTCTTTTAAGTATCGCCGTCTCTCTGACTCATACGCTGCATCGGCCTCTATGTGTCTTATATCATTATTAATCATTTATCTTAAAACTATTAACTTTAATAAAATTCGTAAAAAGAGCAATTTATTAATAATTAAATTATCTACAACTTGTTTTTATTTTTTTTTAATCAATTTTAAAAAGTTATACGCTTCATTTCTTGGAGCCGGTTTTAAATTATCAAAAAACAGGTATAAACAATTTTTTTTTAAATCTTAATTAGGCATATTATTATCTTTTGTATAAGGAATAAAAAGTAAATATATTTTTTTATATTATATTCTTTTTTTTATATAATTTTTATGGACCATATTTAAGAGTTTTAGAACCTTTTAAAATTTATAACTTCAAAAATATTAACTTTATCGTGAAAAGTCATAGAACCTATTTTTGCATTTCAATAAAAAATAAAAAAATAATAATACGGTTAAAAAATAACAATTCCTCGCAATTGTTTAAAAAATAATTTCGGTTTAAACAATATGTCACCGGTTCCGATGGCATCATGCATTTATATCATCAGTAGGGTAATTTAAAGAGGATCTTATAAAAAAATTAGGGCGGAATATTTTTTTGTTGTCATGCGCCGATTCTTCTTAGACTATAATTTCAAGAAGATTTTATTGCATATCGGACTTGGTTGTGTGTTTTTTAAAGGGCAATAGAATTGTACTGCCTGATATATTCCTTTTTGAAGGTCGAGTTAGACAACACCCAAAAATACTTTTACAGCCGCAGGTTTTGTAGTCTGGACACTGTTAATAAATAAAAAAAAACAAAGTGGAAAGTCCGGGGCCTCTTCAAACTTTAAAGGAATGCATGACACTGCGTGCTGCTCTATTGAAGGTGGCTAAAGGAAAAATTATATTGGCTAATTCCTTTAAGCAGATCCCGTACAAATACAGATTCTTTGCAACTTCTCGGTGGATAAGAAAAAGCTGTCCTGTAAGAGTGATATCATTAATAAGACGAACGTCTTTTCTTAAAAAAACAAAGAATGCTAGATGTGAGTGGTGACACCACTCTCTAGACATGAAAACAATTTTCTAGAGATGGTCTGATTTGGAATTCATAGAGAATACCCAGATTAAAAGGGGAGAAATATTTCTTGACCTAACAAAATACATGCTTCAAGCTTTTGAAGCTGCTATAGTCAAGGACATAATCCGTTTATGCTAATTAAGGTTATTCTAAAAAGTAACGCCCACAAGGGTAAATGACTTTTTGTTCTTAATGCTTATCCTTCTAGAAAAATTTATTGATTTTCCTTAATTAACGAAGAAGATTATTTATTTTAATAATTCATTTTAAAGTTTGTGCTACGTTATTTATGGCGTTTAAAATTAATTAAAAAAATACAAATAGGCAATATTTAAAGATAAAAATTTGGCTTAAGAATCAATCACAGGTCATAATATTTAATAAAATAAAGTTTAAGTACTTGTAATTATCATTATTTGACTAATAAATCATCTGACACCAGTAAGATAGTAGGAAAATGCCTATGCCTTATTATATATATATATATATATATATATATATATATATATATATATATATATATATATATATATATATATATATATATATATAATATATATATATATATATGTATGTTTGTATGTAAATAGGGTCTAGTATTAAATTATTTAAATTTGAAACATATTTTTTTTTTTTTGGGTAATTAAAATGCACGTAATTGTTAAAGTGATTTAAAATATTTAACCACAATTATAAATAATTTATTATTTAACATCACATATAAAAATATTTTGGCAAATAATTTAAAATTGGTTTTCGCATTTCAAATTAATAAAAATAAATTTGAAAAACAATTACTGTGGTTTCAACAATCACTAAAAATACTTAAAAGTAATTAATAATTGTAAAGCTTCATTGTTTATTAAAGTACCCTTTAAAAGAATCATATTTTATAGGAATTATTTTTACAATTTAGGATTAAAACACAAAAATGCCTAAAAACCAATACCATAGAACACTCAAATTTAATAATGTATTTATGCTCTTTATATTTTATCTGTCTATACTAACTTTAACAACTTTTAACAGTAGAATATACACGGTGGCTAACGAGAACGAAACAAATGCTATTGTGGACAAATCCTTAATTTTTTTGAAAAATCCTTAGAGCAATCAATTTTATTTTTGAGGGAATTTTTATTTCTGTAACTCTATAAAAGGAGGTAGCAGAATCCCCTAAATTTTTAATGAGAAGGGTAGATGAATAACACCTTATTTTACATTTTTTAAATTTCCTAATTTAAGTTACTTTAAGTTTAAAGTTTTAAAAATGTTTGTATCTTATAACAGATGACCAAAGGTCTACTATCGCATAAATTTAAATAGTTAGCGTAAAATAGTACTGAAAAGGCACTAATAAAAAAAGAACAAGTTTGCCCATGCGCATTTAACCTCTTCCTGTTAATTAAGTTAGATAAATTCAACACCTAACGATTTAAATATTACATTATTTTGTCGATTACACAACTATACAAAAAGAGAATATTTGTTTTTTTTACTAGCGATGTATGTATCCCGACGTACTTTTGTTTCCAGAAGTCAAATCCGTCAGAATTAAGTTACCTCGTCACAAAAACTTCCTACCCTTAAAACGGTCCCAAATACCAAAAATTCGCAAAAAAATATTAGCAAAAATAAAGACAATTGTTTTTTTTTAATATTTATATATGAAAAAACCAAAACCCAAAAAAACATCTTTATAATTGATGTGACAAGTGACGTTTTTTTTCTAACCTTAAATTGAACATCATTTACCAAAACTTAACGAAAGTACTCCAAATTTAGTATACGGAGGTTTTTGGGGCGCTGATTACAAAGCTGAAATCAAATTTGCAAAATTTTTAATGTTAAAATTCATAAATCTTCAAGATTACTAACTTAAAATACACAGTGTTAGGTATCGTGGACCGGGAAATCAAAAGATCTTTTAAATGATGTATAACTGTACTACCGTTTATTGTTTTAGGATTATTAAAAATCACAAAAAAAAAATTGACGGATCTGACGATTTTTTTTTTAATTATGGATTTGCTCACAATTGCAAAGTTCGTGTGAGCGTCAAACACTGAAATCTGTCATTTCCCTAAATAAGTAGTCAGTACATGTATTTCCGACACAGAGCATAATAATAATTTTTAATTCATTATTTGCCTAGGCATTCAATACCGAAGGATAAAAATCATTAAAATATGAAATAGGTGTAAAAACTGGATAGGGGTGTATGTGAAACAAACCAGTTAATACTTAAAAAATAGAATCAATGGGCATATTTATAAAAAAAGAAAACAAAACGGCTTTAACCAAATATAGTACCAAAAATAAACATTTTTTCGATTTTAAAAAAATAAAAAGTTTAAAAACGGAAAATCACTTTAAAACACGTAAATTTTATGAGATGACAGACACAAAAAAATAAAGACACACAAAAAAATCCACTATGGTATGCAACTTATAGCATTGCCCGTTACTTTCAGTATTCTTTAAACTGTATTGACATATTACTTATTTTAGCAATTACATTTTAAAAAAAAAATAAAATGGTTTTTCGAAATTTCTGATTTTTATATAAAATATATATATATATATATATATATATATATATATATATATATATATATATATATATATATATATATATATATATATTATATTTTATATATATATATATATATATATATATAATAACAAAAGGGGAAAACGGGTAGAGGCCCTTTAAAAAAAGAAAAATAAAAAACCCGGGGGGTATGATTACTCCCGG
>JAHBCN010010026.1:0-33180 GCA_019359885.1 Listronotus oregonensis | reverse complement strand
AAGTTTTAAATACCACCCCTAGGCCTGACAGCTATTAAAAAAGCAACACGAAGTGGCACTTACAGTTCATCTACAGAAGCACCAAACTTAATACACTGCCCTCAACATTAATGTGGTTATCTTGGGTAAAATTATATATAAAATAGCTCAATTTTTTTTTTGCTTAAGTACAGGTTTTTTACCTATGATAGGCATAGTTAATCAATTAGGATCAGCACGACTCTTTTTAAAACTGATCTCTTTCTGTCCCTTTGCTTTATCCATAATATAAGAAAAAAATTTGTCTTAGTCGATTATAATATTATATAAAAATACCCTAATAGTGTAGCTTCTCTCCCAAAGCATCTAAAAACCTATTTAATTTGTGGATATCCACAGGTTTATATTAAATTTGCACTCAAACCATTTTCCTTGTCCTAGTTATTTTCAGGTCTAAGTTATTTCGGTTGGCTTAATCCAACTTCGCGTAACTTACAGCAATAACTTTTAAAAACCTTAATTATTTTTTAAGCACAGCCACTTAAGCAAAACCGCCATCTAAAAATGATTAAGGAAAAGGAGAAATTAACGATCTAGTCATCAAAACAACTCATTACCTTGATGTATATCAAAGTTACCAGGCAACTTTTTTATGGATGGTGCAGGGGATATTTTCTTAATTATAATTTTATTAATATAAGAAAATTCCAGCTGTATACCCAAACTAAAAATAATTTTTATAGAACAAAGATACATCTAAATAATTGTAATAAAAAGACAAAGTAGCCATTCACTCCAGTCAGTTTTGATAGTGGTTTTTTTTCTTTGTTTTATTTTCTTTGCTTAATTCTTTAAGGAAAATTTCTCGAGCATCGCCATTTATTTGTTAAATTACTACAGATTAATTTTTTGAGGAGCTCAAAAAGTATGTTCTTATTACAAACTCAATACTTATAGTAAAAAATTGAATATATTGAATATTAAATGTAATTTTGTTGTAAGATTGATATTTAAATGTTCACTTTTTTGACACTTTTTAGTTATACCAAAAACTAATTTTTAAAACAATAATTATTATAAAAACTTGTAAAAGTACACCTTGTCTTTGACATCTTTTATGGAATACACAAAACTATTTAAAAATATATATTTTTATTAAAACTTATTATAAGACTTTTGCGTTATTTTAAATTCCGTAATAATTGGATCACCCTTTACATTTTTAGATACAAATTAATTGCAACCCGCAATTTATTGCTACCTTTTTATGTATATGAGTAATTTTATTACATTTGGAAGAATTTTTCGTGAGGGGTCAATTGATTTTGCTTAAACTTAGGAATCTTAAAGTACATTATAAAAGATCCCCCCAAACCAAATTTTAGCCCTCTAAGTGCCATAGGTCACGATTTAAAGGCCTAAAATATGCTATTTTCAGCTTAGTTTCGAAAATTTGATTCTCAAAAACTCTAAGCCGGAACTAAAATACTTATGGCAGGTTTTATTTATTACATCCTTTGGTATGTACAAAAATATTTTGGTCCCCTAAACCATTTAGCTTTTATATAGAAGGTAGTTAAAAAAATCAGTAAAAAGACCATTTTTAAACGTCCGCCAAAAATTCAGTTTTTAACCGATCTACTCTCGCTATAACTAATTTTTTTCGTTAATGTATGCTTTTTTAGCATAAAAAAAATATTTGCCTGCAATGATCGGTAATATTGCGTTTAAGAGTTTGTGATTTTAAAAAAATTGCAAACTTTGACCCTCCAGTACAGATTTCCATCAACTCAATCGCACAAAAATTTAGGAGGACGTAGTGTTCTACATCTAAAATAAGCTTTCGAAAAGATTTTCTTGGTCTGAACTTTAACATTTGTCGATAATTGATTAAACATTAGTAAAATCGATTAAAATTGGAATCGTTAAATTTAATATTTTACTATAACTCAAAAAGTATTAGATTTATACAAAAAACTTATATAACATAAAATAAAGACCTTGTAAAAATACATATTTTTATTTTATAAAATTTTGTCTATCTTTTATTGTTTTGAAGATATTGAAGTATAAAATTTAAGAAAGAAATATATATATATATATATATATATATATATATATATATATATATATATATATATATATATATATATATATATATATATATATATATATATATATATATATTCATCTCATAAAAAAAACATCAATCATCGTTCGGTATCGCTCTCCGTTTACTGTAACAGATTGTTCGTCTTCATTTTCAAATAAATACGGACCAATTATACCCCCAGCCCAAAAACCGCACCAAACTGTTACACGTTGGGCATGCATTGGCTTTTCGTGAATCTGTCTAGGATTTTCATTGCCGCAGATACGGCAATATTGTTTATGTACGTAACCGTTTAAATGGAAGTGAGCCTCCTCACTAAAAATGATTTTATTGCAAAAATTATTGTCCTCTGTAGGATCCAATTGCTAAAAGCACGAAGTTGTCCATGATCGTGTGGCTTTAGCTCCTGAGTAATTTGAATTTTATAAGGATGCAGACCTAAATCTTTTTTAAAATTTGCCACGTTGAAGTTCTGCCGATGCCCAAATGTTGTGAACGTCTTTCCACCACCATTGAGCTTTTATATAGAAGGTAGTTAAAAAAAATCAGTAAAAAGACCATTTTTAAACGTCCGCCAAAAATTCAGTTTTTAACCGATCTACTCTCGCTATAATAATTTTTTTCGTTAATGTATGCTTTTTTAGCATAAAAAAAAATATTTGCCTGCAATGATCGGTAATATTGCGTTTAAGAGTTTGTGATTTTAAAAAAATTGCAAACTTTAACCCTCCAGTACAGATTTCCATCAACTCAATCGCACAAAAATTTAGGAGGACGTAGTGTTCTACATCTAAAATAAGCTTTCGAAAAGATTTTCTTGGTCTGAACTTTAACATTTGTCTATAATTGATTAAACATTAGTAAAATCGATAAAAATTGGAATCGTTAAATTTAATATTTTCATTATAACTCAAAAGTATTAGATTTATACAAAAAACTTATATAACTTAAAATAAAGACCTTGTAAAAATACATATTTTTTATTTTATAAAATTTTGTCTATCTTTTATTGTTTGAAGATATTGAAGTATAAATTTAAGAAAGAAATATATATATATATATATATATATATATATATATATATATATATATATATATATATATATATATATATATATATATATATATATATATCTCATCTCTAAAAAACCATCAATCATCGTTCGGTACCGCTCTCCGTTTACTGTAACAGATTGTGCGTCTTCATTTTCAATAAATACGGACCAATTATACCCCCAGCCCAAAAACCGCACCAAACTGTTACACGTTGGGCATGCATTGGCTTTTCTTGAATCTGTCTAGGATTTTCATTGCCGCAGATAGGCAAATATTGTTTATGTACGTAACCGTTTAAATGGAATGAGCCTCCTCACTAAAAATGATTTTATTGCACAAATTATTGTCCTCTGAGGATCCAATTGCTAAAAGCACGAAGTTGTCCATGATCGTGTGGCTTTAGCTCCTGAGTAATTTGAATTTTATAAGGATGCAGACCTAAATCTTTTTTAAAATTTGCCACGTTGAAGTTCTGCCGATGCCCAAATGTTGTGAACGTCTTTCCACAGACATTAGTGGATTTTCAGCCACACTTTAACGAACAGCCTGAACATTCTTAACGGAACGAGCTGGACGATCCCGTATTTTTGTTTTAATATCTTGCTCAGATCCGGTAGTTTCAATTTTATGCACTATTTTGCAAATAGTTGCTTCTAAGGGACGATTGTGTACATCAAAGTAATCCCGAATTCGCCGATATGTGGCTCTCACAGAAGACCCATTTTGAAAATACGTTTTTATAATGTAAACACGTTGTTCGACAGTAAAGCGCTCCATTGTTAAAATTGTACTGAATTCCACAATGCAATAAAGTTCGAATTACCAAGAAAAAAATTGAGATAAGAAGATTAGCAAATAAAAACATTCGAAACCTCTTATTGGAATACCCTTTATATACATATATGTATATTTCAAAACATTTTAATAACTATTTAAATTAAATTTGTAAATAATAATAATAATAATAATTGTAGATCATAAACAGGTAAGATATGAAAAAAATAATAAGATGTGTTTCAGAAACAAATATATTGTGAACTTCTTGACGGTTGCATCCAGACATATTTACTGGATTATTTAACTCTGAAAAGTTCGCTGTGTTGAAACCACAGTAAAGTTCGAGTAATATGCCTGACGTTTTAGAGCCATTATAATAATTCTGGCTTTCAATGGGAGTGCTCTTTGGGAAAAAGCAAGAGTTTAACTTCCTTAACTTCCATTAGTCATAAAGCGACGAGATGTCTAACATACAGCCAGAAACTAAATTTTATTATTTTAAGAAGTGTAACCTTAAAATTGTAGATATAAAAGAATGCTCCCTTTTATTTATTGCCATACGTCAGTTCTAAGCTATAACTTATAAACCATCAATTGACTTGGCTTTTACTTGGTAAAACTGTATAATATTGTAGAAGTTAAAAGTAAAATAATTGTACAATTTTTCCAATCTGGTAAACATTTTATAATATTTTTTGCATTTTGTACAGTAATGCACTACATTGCAGACCTCAAATTCATACAGTAATAGACCATTTTACAGCATAGCAACTAATACTTCAGAAAACACACAATTAAACAAGAAAAAATAAAGTCATTTTTAACAGTGTCACTATAAATATTAAAAAAATAATTTTGTAAGTTAGAAAAGGTTTTAACTTTTGACTTCGCTGTATCAACTACAACGAACATTTTTTTCATTTACCACAATTCTTACAGGAACTTCTTCAAAACGTTGTAACGTTTTCCATTGTCAAAACTTTTGTTCTTTAGGTTTATATTTATGATTTTGGCGTTTCAAGTAAGCTATTACCTATTTATATTGTGAAATATCCGTATTTTCATTGATTTGTATCGTGGTTTTGATCACGAATCCCATAAACTAGAAGCTTTAAGGACTTTTGCTTAAAACAAATAACAACATTATAACGTTAAATTTAAGTCAGATACCAGTCAGCTTAGCAATATTAATTGCAATATTTTAAGAATAATTTATTTTGTGTCTAAGCTACATACTATATATTAAGTTTATTACCAATTTTAAATGCATTGTGTATATTTTGTAGATTGTGCAGCAGATGTGTGATACTTTTCAAAACATGTAACTATGGTAACTAAACTTATATAGCCTTGACCTTTTTTTGCTTTTAATTATTTTTGCGTGTTAAAATATTTAATGTTATAAATACCAAATAGCAATATTCCAGAAGTAGCTATATAGCTAAATCTATATTTAAAAATTAAAAACTTCATCAAGTCTCAGATCTTCCTGGATTGTACCTAGTACCGATGCTGCATTACCCCGTTGCACAGCTAAACCAATTCTTTGGGTAATAAAACATTGAGATTTTTTGCATCGAATTATTTTACAAATTTCATTTATAAAGCCCTAGCCTCATCACCCAAAGGACCAAAAGTTACCACAGCAAGAAGAATGAAGATAAAGCGGTCTTCAAGCTCTTTATATTTTAAATGTTTTTTATTTTCGGCAAGACGAGCAGCGGCACCTACTAAATTAAAATTTTATACAGATAGGATTTTGCAAGTGTATGGCTGCAAGTAGCGTCCCAAAGTAATTGTTTTCCATATTTTTAGGGAATTAAGGTCATTCCATCTACACGTTTTTCAAAGCTTCCACAAACTCTACGAGCCTCTAACACAGAAGGATTTTCAGCTGAAATCAGAGCTCTCTTGATAATGTGATTTATCTGAGAGCGTGTCAAGAAGAACTCCTTGCGCTTTTTTTGCAGCCTAACCCATGTAGGCTATAAAAATCAGCATATTCGCCGCAAACGCAGGTGTGCTCTCCACACACAGGCAGACCAAGTCTGAGAGCGATAAAAATTTGGAATGTTTTGTTATCTAACAAATTTCCCAAGGACGAAGAGGGAAGTGCGTTAATCCAAGCATTACTTTTATGGGCCTAAAGAGCAAGTAGACCTGCCTTATATTCACTTGTCTGACATTTGATTGTAATATATTTGTGAGGAGTTTGGAAATAAAAGAGTCAAAATCTTTTTGTTTTTTTGGGAATTCTTGTGGTTTATTTTGAAGATTGCAAACAGATAAACATCTTATAAAGCAATTGCTGAAATCATTATCTACTGTCGCAAGAATATAAGAAGGTAAAATTTTGTAAAGTAAATCCTGATACGTCATTGATTAAACCTAAAAAACAGAAATAGACAGGGTGGTTGTATCTCTTATTCCGAGACCTCAAAATTTTACTGGAAGGGTACTTGGTAACCAAGAATTTAATTTATTATCACAATTTGTTATGTTTTGAACCAAACTCTGTTATACATTATCAAATTCACGAAGTAAATCTGGAGATTTCCATCAAGTTGAACATCTTAACAAGTAAGACATTCGAGGTATAGCAAAGCAATATTTAAGTAAATAATATGAAATATGTGAGTCTATAAATTTTAATTTAGTGCTAAGAGATTTTAAAAGTTATGTTTTTTTTTTTTTAATAATTACGTATTCAATTTCATTTGACGAAAAAGCACTTCCTAATAAATTAAAATTTGAAGTGGGAACTACTGACAGATTAGGAACAACACTTAAAAAATTTGATAGTGTATTAGAATTATCTTTAGAGAGAACAGTTAATTCACACTTATCAAAATTTAAATTTACTTCCTCTGATTATTTTATGAAAATTATCTTTGGGTTTTCAGCGAGAGTACTAGATACCAGAGATTTGTTACTGTATTTTATGATGAAATAAGTGGATAAATTGCTAAACTAAAAAGATAATAAAAAATAGTTTTCATTCGGTTGGTAGATGGGTAAGGGTCGCCTCTAAGTCAGATCCCAGACTAATAACGCAAAACGTTAATCAAGATACGTAAGTTAAATAAAAGATTTAAAAAATCCCTATTATGTAAGCATCAGATAAAGCCTAAAAAACACATCCATCTAAAAATGATTAAGTAACGTCGAGAAATGAAAAGCAACGATCGTACTCATAACAACTCATAACTTTAATGTTTCGCCTCAAGTTGGGAAAACTCGGCGCTAACGACCCGTATTAGACTTTTTCTTTTTATCGTCGGTGCATGGGCTATTTACTTAATTATTATTTCATTGAAAGCAGGAAACCTCGGCTTATAAATCAAGAAAACAAAATCGAACAACAATGTTAAAATACATTTTTAAATACTAGATTGTTCATTAAGCTTTTTCGTTTAATAAAATTTTATAGTCGGGATGGACTTTTTTGCAGTAAGATGGATTTGAATGCGGTTTTGCATTCGATTCGTATGAACGTCTACAAACTTTGTGAACAAATTTAATTATAGGTTAATGAAAAACTGTATATGTGCATTAAAAAAATGCATTTTAGAACTGTATTTTTATGCACGATCGGGCGGTAAATTCAACTTATCGCTCGCCTTTCCGGGCAGTAAGTTAAATTTACCACCCTAAGGCGGTAAGTAAGCTTAAACAGCCATGCTCAATTAAAGATGGTTTTGGTACTTAGTCTGGCATGAGTCCAGCCAACTTTAAGAATGTTATATGGGCGAAGACTGATTATATTTGAAAATAATATAAAAATGAATGCCATTTTAAAATAATTTATTTTTTAACTGAGACCGTCCAATCGTGCATATAACGTAATAAGTACTCTGGGCTTTGAATGTAGTACCGCCCTCAAATAATGAAGACCTTTGCTGTTGCGTTGGTCTTCAAACACTTTCGGACGTTAAACCACCCTTACCGCCCTTAATTTATAACTAGGTAAATAATGATTAAAATGAGCACGAACTTGTTACTCGGGGGTTTGCTGAACACGAATATGACATTGTCAAGAGGCAGCGGAGTATCTGGTGTGAGCTAAGGATGGTGTAATCGTCGGAATTGACGTAAAACTCCAGAAGAAGACCTTTACATCATTTTTAGCGCGCACCAGGTACTGCACAGGTCCTTTTCAATGTCATGTTTGTTTTCAGCGACCTCAAAAATCCTCAAGTAACGGATTTGGGCTTATTGCCATTATTATTTACCTAATTGTAAATTTTTTATAATTGCAAAATTTATGTATTTCAAAAATACATTTTTTTCATGCACAAATGCAGTTAATGCAGATGATTTGATAAAAAGTGTTTACCATGCGTATAATATATGTTCTAGGATTTAAAATAGCTAAAAGTTAGAGGAATCTAAATTTGGCAAGGAAGCCGGATGTTGTAACAATTTACTCATTTTTGAAATAAGTTTTTAGCTGTGTGAGTGGGTGCGTTGTCTAGATAAATAATGGTTACTTTTTTTTGTAAAACAGATCTTTTTTTATGAATTTTCAAATGATACAATATTAACCGGATTTGTTTTACTAGGTATTTTATCAACAAAAAATTTTTACATCTCTGATGCTGATGCCAACACCTTCTTGGCCCCAGCCGAAGTATTGGATTTACACCAATTCTAAGCCTAGTTTTCATTTAGAAACATGGTGGTAGAGCCAAGATCAAAAATGTTTCTGAAGTTAAAGACCTTGGAGTTGTTCTTCACTTTAAATTGTGGTTTAAATGGCATATTGCTCAGAGGCATCAAAAACTGCTGCAGCTGACAAATTTTTTTGTTTGTCTAAAAAAAAAAAAATTTTTTCGATTACTGGTATGTTAACAGGTTAGGTTTAAAGTGAGTGAGCTTATTACGCCCTCCACCGCGACCGCTCGGTCTATTGTGGCTCACACCTTTTTATATTTCTCTGAATAGGATCAGACTTCTAATAAATCCTATATCAGATTGGGAGAGAGAGTTCTTACATCTCCTCTTACTCGTGTCGCTACCGGACACGAGCGTTTGGTGATCCTGTCTCCTGGAAAGTATGACGAGCAGACGATTAGATCCGTCATGCCCTCCTCTCTCGGTATAGTGACGTGGGTAGCTACCAGGTCCTTGTTACAGAAACCAGATGTTCCTTCTTAGGCCGTTTCTCCGGCATTTCCCTATGAAAACGGTTCTATCCGTTTTCTGTTTAAAGCCAGGGAACCCTTTTTCCTATAAAAGCGGTTCTATCCGCCTTCTGTTTGGATTCAGGGATCCCTTCCTAAGCACCTGTTTGTTCGGGATGGATTAGACCTTCCCCGTGAAACAGGCGCCTGTGACTTTACTTTAGACAGGGTACCTTTCGAAAGGGATTCACCCGTTTTGGTCGGCGCACCTTTGTCTGCTTGTGACATTGGGTGGCACCTCTACTATAACAAGAAGACGAAATTTCAAAACAATTTTGTTAATTAACAATTGTGTACTTGTTAAATAACTTTAAGTTAAATGTTTAACGGAAATTAATTCTTTAAAGTGTTTTGACAACACCACAATTTTTTAATTTTTTTAAATTAATATCTAATCCCTAAAAAAGAATTATTTAGTGTGATGAAGATCTTTTGAGCAATTTCCGCTATCTCTTATAATTTTTGAGTTATCATTAAAAATCGAAAGGTTTTTTTCTGTTTTTTGTTAATAACATTGCCGAACCCAGCGTGCTTCAATCCGAACTGACAGCCATAACCATAGCGGCTTACGAAATTAAAAGCCGCAACATCGCCAACCATACGATCTGTATTTATACAGACAGTAGGCAAGCATTACTAGCCCTGAAAAGACCACGAATTACTTCGGGACTAGTACTAGAATGTCATCAAGCCCTGACTAACATCTTTTAAATAATGTGGTCAACCTAGCCTGGATCAAGGGACATGACATATCTAAAGGTAATCATACCGCTGACTCGCTGGCCAGGGCGGCTGCGGGACGGAAACTAGTTGGTCCCGTCCCCACCACTGGACTGACAACAGCAGCGATTAAAGACATCATTAAAGAATACTCCCATCGACTGTTTAAAGGGAAATGGGATGATACTACAAACTGCAATTTTGCAAAAATAATGCTGAGCTATCCAGACAAGTCAATAGCGAAAAAAACCTTATGATGTCCAGAAGGAACCTCCGAACACTAACGGGCGTTCTAACTGGCCACTGCGGGCTACGAGGACACCTATTTAAAATGGGTCTAACGAACACAAGATTATGTAGAGGCTGTGAACAAGAAGATGAGACCGCGGAACACATTCTTTGCGATTGTCCCGCCTTCACATTCGAACGGAACTCCATGCTGGGCACGAATTGGCCATTACTGGCCGAAATTAGGGAGATTCCTCATAAAGACGTCGTCAACTATTTTAAATCAATAGGTTGGACGACGCAGTGAATCTCCCGCCTGTACAAGAGGAAACACAAAGGACCTACTGAGGTCTAGGTGCAGTGGTATATTACCACCCTCTGAACATTCAGATCAGAATAACAATTGCAATTTTTATTTGGCAGAAAAAATCCTCAAAACGCCTTTTTTAGATTTGCTTCCTGCATCGAATGAGCCATCGCTCATATTTTTTGAAGCCTTCTAACCATTTTTCGCAGGAAACACATTTCTTGATTAGAATACGAACAGCAAATCACGGCACGATAAACAATTGTTTGTATTATAAAAGCCACCGTGACACATTATTTTATATGTAGAACTCAGCAATTGCTGAGTTCTGTATAAAACTTCACACGTTTTAATTAGCTGCCTTTTCTTATAAACTACGCCAAATTATATAGGAACTTTTCTTGGCTTGCTTCTTTAGACCCCGGCCATTAATCATTATAAATTTTTAATCAAAACCAGAAAACTTTCTGGCCTTGACAACGATGGCGTAAAAACCGTTCTGAAAAGCAGAAAATAAGTTTTTAAAATTCAAAGTTAAATGACATGTCAAAACTTTACGACGAAGCGGCGCGAAATATATTTCTGAAGATTCCCTACCTGATAAAACTTATAATAAATTACAATATGTATTCTGAAATATGGGCGCCGGCTCTGCTAGAGATTTGTTGTTTCCTAAGTTTAAGGTATCGCCAAAGTTTTAGTTTTGCTGGAAATTGGATTTTATGTAGATTGGAAAATTTGTCATACTGTTTATTTTTAGCAATAATGCAAAATGAATAAAAAGTTAAATTAAAACAGGCTACGAAACTCTAGGTTTTAACAGTGGCGGATCTAGAGGGTCTCGGTACCTAAGTTCTCTTCCTTCCGATATAAATGAAATTCGTCGTATTAAGATTTTTTAACTTTGTAAAATGGTTAATTAGTTAAAGGAAAACTTGATATTTTGCAACGTTATTTCCAAAGCAATAAAAATTTTAATATATCTGTGCAAACGTATTTCGACAATTTTGCTGAAAGGCAGCATCCTAAACTAACATACTTTTGAAACCTGGTTACAAATTTGTTAAATTCGGAAGTTTTAAAAAACCACGACTTAAGAAGTACGTTAAAGAAAATCGACAACGAGATGCTGCAGTTAACCAACATTTAAAAGAAAATCCAACTTCTTTACCCAGGGATGTTGATAGAGAATTTCACATACCTAAGCCAACCATTCATTAGGTAGTTAGGACTATATAAAATATATCGTTAATATGTTGAGAAATATGGACAGCATTTTAAATTTTAGGTTATTTTACATCCTCATTTAAGTAGGAATATTAGTTTAGCCACTTTTCGTTGTTTTTGTTTTCACTTGTTTTAGTTAACTTGTTACGTGTAGTTTTGTTGTAACACGGTATTAACGTTATAACTATGTTGGCTAACCAAATCTGTAAAATATCTGTTCAGCTTATCTATTTTGCCAATTACTCATATTTTATTGTTTACAAAAAAAAAATGTCGTTCGCCGGAATCAAGGCCAACTGAGAAAATATTTGTTTTTTGAAATAAATGACGTTATAAACTCTTAAATTATAACCTGTTATACATTGTTGAAATCAGAATAAAAAGCACTATTTGGCTGCGTGTTTCAGGTTTTTTCAAAATTTCTCAAAAACCTGAATAGATAAAACCTTGTAGTAAACGGGATTAGCTTACTAACATAATTGTCTAAAACTTTCCCCATTTAACCGATTTTCTATCTATTGTGGTTTCCAAGATCCCCGTACATTCCCCACCAATTTGGGACACACTGTATATATATATATATATATATATATATATATATATATATATATATATATATATATATATATATATATATATATATATATATATATACTTATTTTCTATAATTTTAAAGGTTTTCCAGATAAGCTCATTTTTATACAGGGTGCCACAGATTCGAGTGCATGCATGGGGATCTCGAAAACCGTAAGAGATACGAAGTCGGTTAAATTATGGTAAAGTTGCGCATTTAGGTGCCTAACATCATGCCAATTAGAAAGTTGTAAAATTCCGAGTACTTCCGGAAATATCCGAAAAAAACCGAAATTTGCCCATTTCGTCTTAATTTTTTTCGGGCGTTATTTAAAGAGATATGGAAAAACAAAGGTCAATTTCTCATGGCCACTTTTTAAGCTTTACAAAATAGCGTTGAAAGATTTTCCGTACGACGTTTCGTTTTCGTTAAACCATTATCAACTTTATTTTTTTAAATACGACACTCATTTTTTTATTGCATTTTTTTGAAGCAGTTATAATCCCAATTACAATGATGTAAAACACTTCATTTTTTTCTGTTAAATAAACATATTTTTCATAAGAGACAATGAGTTAGACAAGGAACGCACATCATTTCTTATAGGGACGTTCCATATTTGTTAATAAATATTAAGTGTTATACATTTTTGTAATTGGAATAATAAGGGGTTCAAAAAAATTAAATAAAAAACCCAGGTCCGTATTTAAAAAAATAAAGTTGATGATGGTTTAACGAAAACGAAATGTCGTACGAAAAATCTCTCAACGCTGTTTTGTAGAGCTTAAGAAGTAGCCATGAGAAAGTGTCTTTTGTTTTTTCATATCTCTTTAAATAACGTCATAAAAAAATAAAACCGAAATCAGGAAATTTCGTTTTTTTCCGGATATCTTCGGAAGTACTCGGAATTTTGCAACTTTCTAAAGTGGACATGGTTACTTACGCAAATACACAACTTTGCCATAATTTAACCGACTTCGTATGTCTTACGGTTTCCGAGATTCCCATGCATGCACTCGAATTTGTGGCACCCTGTATAAAAATGCTACATATCTCAAAACTGACCTTTTTTATTAATCTTAGTATTATTCTGGAGAGACGATATTATTATGTGCCATGACCCTTCGCTTTTAAACACTCTACTAACGCTGTATTACCACAATATTTTCGGTCAATGTTTGTGAGCCATTATTACAAGTTGAAAAGTTTTTCCGGTGCGATTAAAATTAAATAATGATTAATCGCTCTTTTGGCACTTGGGGCAACCGGTGCCCACCGAAATCTAACTCCCAGATTGGGGTCGTGTTTGTTTCGAAGCAAAAACCCGGTCTGGCTCGCCGTAATGGGTTGATTTGTATCAAAAAGTTTTCGGCAAACAAATCCCTTACTGTTCTGACGGCATTGGATAGGTCTAAACACAAACAATAAAAGGGATTATAGATTATATGTAAAAATTATTGAAATACACAGAAAAAACACTATAATATATTAAATAACAAGGTTTTGATTGTTTGATTTTTTATTAATCCAATAAAAGTTAAAGTTTATTTAATTAATTATGTTTGAGACAATTAAGGAGAAATAATTGATGCTATTACAAGTACTATATTCAGACCATATCAAAATAGTATTAAGTTAAAATATCTTGTTCTTATGTAAATGATTCTATATATTTAAAACTAAAGGAAATCTATACTTCCTTAAAAATCACAGAAATTATTGTGTTTAAAGCTTATGTAATCCAGGAAAGATTAGCAATGTTTATTGCGATGGAAACTTAACTTGGGTTAAATTAAAAGTGTCGTACGGTGAATACTAATATTCCCTTCGCCTTAAAAAATACTGTGATTGGCACAATATCGTGACCATTATTTCAATGCCGCGTATATTCAATTTAACGATAGCTAAAATTATAAACAACGTCCCACCTTCATATCGGTATTCGGCAAGTTCGGCGCTGGCTGAACTGAACGACAACAGGTTCAGGGTTCAACTCAATGGTTAAATGTCAATGCTTGTGTAGATTCTAATCATTCTGTCTTTAGTAAGAAATCCTATTATTAAAATGAATAACTTGCTGGTTTTCTGGGGATTGAACTCTTTGATACAAGTATTTACAGGTAAGTTAAATTATACGTTATTTTTTCCTATGTTTTGTTGTATAGAATAACGAAAATTTATCATGGCGCCATGGTGGCAATCTGGCTATCTCGATGGCTATATGAACGATTTTTCCTAATGATCTATTTGTATACAAATTTTCATAAATAAAAGTGTTTTCTACTTTTATTTAAAAAAAGCATTTATTATGATGGATGAGCTGGGTTAGGGTAAAGACAAGTACTAACTGTTACCATCAAGAAACTTTTTTGGAAATCAATACTAAAAATGTTTCCCATGTGGTGCAAGGGAATTTAATGTAATTATTCTATTTTCAGATAGAGGGATAAATCTAAATGAGAAATAATTAGACATTGTAATTCCATCAAGGGACTTGCAAATACATTTTAAGGATTGTTTAGAAAAATACATTCAGGAGGAAACAGAAAATACATCAGATCTCGATACATGTGCTTTTGGAGATACCTGCTGATGATTTAACATTTGGTTTAAAGGTAAGTGTTTTACTTATTATACAGGATGGTCCAATTTTTTTTTAAAAACCTGTTTGATGAGATGAGAGGCTAATGTTGGTCCTAATCAAACAGCGTTAAAAGTCTATTTCATTTTAGGACATGCATGTAGCCAAGACTCCCTGCACTGTAGCAGAGACCCTGTGTACTGTGAAAAAGATCCCTTATTCTGTGGCAAAGGCTCCAGGTACATAAAGTAGTGCTATTACTGTAAGCCTTAGGTCAGCAAGTCCCTTGGCATCTACAAGCTCAGCAACTTCCTAAGACGATGTCGCCAATGAGTACATAATTGTCCCCACCGAAAACAGATCAGAAGTTCATTTTATGGGGCAGAAAACCTTTGGACGCAAGACTTTCAGAAACAATTTCTGGAATTCGATTTTAAAACCCTATTAAATATAGTACAAATTAATATTTATTCAATAAAACACTCGTATTTAAACAATTAAAGTATTTTATTACAATAAATACTGCATCAAATTAAATCAACTGTGGGTTAAGGTTGTTTAAATGAGACTCTACTTCAAGATAAGTAATAATAATAATTGTCACAAAAAAAATTATATTTAATAGAGTTCATATTAATGTATATTTGCTCCAAATTATACCTATTTTAATGAATCGGACTTTTCATTGCATTTAACATAGCCATTAATTAAAAACCAATGAATTCAATCATTTCTTATGTTGGTTTAATAACGTTTTGATAATGTTTAAATAAGATCACAATTTACTTCAATGATTCTTATGTTTGAACTAATTTCAATGAGTTATGCACAAATAAAAGTAAGATATTCATTTATTTAATCACAAATGTCATTCAGGTATTGCAAATACAGTACCCCATTGACTCAATGTGTATCCCATTCATACTATGAAAGAATTTTCTGTGTGTAATACTAAATTATACGAATTAAGAACTTTTTTGTAAGGGCCGAACCTGCTATTTTTTTTTTGGAATGGGCTTCTTTCATGAAATTTATTTTTAATTAAAAACACGTAAAATCTGTTTTGATTTTGCCTATTTAAAAATCACCTGCTAAATATCTTTTCTCGAAAAAAAAACATTTTTGGCGTGATTACCATTTAAAGTTCATGTCTAGAGGTGAATTTTCCAGTCTCAACTGAAAAAAGTCGTCAATTTTTTTGCGCCATGGGCTCTTCAATCTCATCCGTAATTGTTCATTTGGTTATGGAATTCCTAAAGGAAAATGTATTAAATAAAAATATTAAATTTTAATATATTTTTTAAAAGATTTGTTGATGACTGCTTAGTCGCAGTCCCCAACGACAAAACGAACGAAATTCTCAACAAATTCAATCAATTTCACCCCAAGTTGCAATTTACATCGGAATTAGAAAGTAACAACACAATTAACTTTTTAGGTATGACGCTTATAAGAAAAAACAACAAATTTCTTACGGAATGGTATACAAAACCAACTTGGTCGGGACGCTATATAAATTTCTACTCACATCATTCCAAATCGCAAAAAATAAGTGTTATCATTGGTCTGACAGACCGTGCCATCACCTTAACTTCTCCAGAATTTAGACCAAAAGCTCTTGAAAAGTCTTAGTGCAATACAATTTTTAAGAGAAAGAGATAAATAGAACAATAAAAAAGCGAACTTACAAGTTTTATAACAATTTTTATTCTCCAACATGCCTGATGACTTTAGAATAAGTGAGGAAGATATTAAAAATATCATGAACTCACTTGATGCTAATAAATCTACTGGCCCGGATGACATACCGGTATTGCTTGCAAAGTCATGTAAGAATTTAGTTAAACCTCTTTTTTATATATTTAATATGTCTCTACAACAGGGGACCTTTCCGGCAAAATGGAAGATATCTCATATAATCCCAATATTTAAAAATGGAGATAAGCATAACGTTAAAAACTATCGGCCAATAAGTAAACTATGTGTTTTTCCTAAGGTATTTAAAAAAAATCATTTATACAAAAATTTTAAACCATGTTAAAAATATTATTATGTCAGAACAATACGGTTTTTTCTACTTAGGTCAATTGAGACCAATTTAGTCACATTTGTCGAATATGTTTCGGAGACAATGGATAGACGAATTCAGGTGGATGCCATATATACCGACTTTAGTAAGGCCTTTGATAAAATTAATCATCGCATACTGATAGATCGCCTTTCTGAGGTCGGTATATCTGATTTCCTTTTGCGATGGATTTGGTCTTACTTGCGGGACAGAGTGCAGGTTGTTTCGGTGAATGGGCATCAATCAGATCCCTTTATAGTTCCGTCCGGAGTACCACAAGGTAGTCACTTGGGCCCCCTGTTTTTCATAATTTATCTTAATGATATATCTAAAGTTTTACTACCCAATAACCAGTTTAGATGATTGTCTAAAAATTCAAAGCGACTTGGATCGTCTAGTTTCGTATTGCAGGAAAAAGGATTTATTTTTTAACTCTGACAATAATGTGTGGCTATCAGTTACACCCGTAATATAAATTGTATACAATTTAATTATTACATAAATGACTCAGAGTTAAGAAAAATTTCTGAAATTAAAGATCTTGGAGTTGTTCTTGACTCAAAATTGTTATTTAAATCGCATATTGAAAACATTATTAATCAATCAAACAGGATGCTAGGCTTTAAAAAGAGGAATACTGCGGATTTTAGAAATCCGAAAGTGATGCTTTGCCTTTTTTTATGCTTACGTATCTAGACTCTGTTTTGCATCAGTTGTTTGGGACCCGCAATATCAAATTTACATTAGTAGAATCGAATCAGTACAGCATAAATTTTTAAAATATTTATCTTTCAAAACAAATATCGAAATAAATTTAAATTATTTGCCTATCATGCGTATCTTTAATATACTACCTCTTAAAGACAGGAGAACTATTGCTGATTTAACAATCTTCGTTAAAACAATTTGTACCAGAAGTGTATAGAAATATAGAATTTCACAATAATAACAGAACACTTAGATTTAATGAACTTTTTTCTGTACCTTTTAGAAATACGAATTACAGCCAAAACTCGCCTCTCGGTAGAATGGTTAGATCGTTTAACAATCACTGTAACGATATGACGAATTTAGATTTGTCCGTTCATTGTTTTAAACGTAGAATTAAGTCCCAATTTATAAATAATTTAAATCAATAACAGGTGTCAATAATATATTAGTTTTTAGTTTTTGAATTATATTTAGATATTAAACCTGTACCCACTAAAAGACTTTATTAACACGAGGGAACTCTAGTGGATGTAAGTCTGTTTGTACCCCTACTTTGTAATAAATAAATAAATAAATAAATTTCACTACAAATAATATTAAATTGAACAAAATCAAACCAAATATGTACCACTGCCGTACACAAAGGAATTATTAGAAAAACCTAATAATATTCTCAACAAATATAACATAGTTGTATGTCATAAAACACAAACAAAATTAATTCTCTTTTTACCAAATTAAAAAGCCAAACACCAATAATGCGTCAGTCAAACGTCGTCTATTCCATCGCGTGCGAAACCTGTCTTGCCCAATATATTGGAATACATACTACTAAAAAGATAAACGGACATAAATATACGAAAAAAGCACAAAAGCACTAAATAAACATACAACAGAACAAAAACAGAATTTAAATACAACAAACGAAAATAATTAATAAAGACCAGAACTATTACAAATTACAAACCAAGAGATGATCGAAATTAAAAAAAAATAACAACGCAATAAAAAAGGACACATTGCAGGGCTCAGCCATATTTACACAAACTTAATTGAATAATTTAAAGTCTCGTATAGTATATTCTCTTAAATAAATTTCCTAACCTCTGTTTGGTATTTCATATTTTAATAATATAAAAAGGTAAAGAATTAGTTAAAAAATGTTTTCTAATAAAAAAATGCCATCCATCTTTAATATAAAATAAAACCACGCATTTTTAAACAAACATCTGTGATATTAATCTTTAAAATTGCATCGTTTTTTTATTTTATTTTATTATTTTTAACTGTATTGTTTTTTTTTAAATTTAATAATTCTCTGTTAAATATTTAAAAAAAAATCTGTTTGTTGTTTGTGTTACAATTTTTGTGTAATATAAAAATACCCATTTCTATTTTATATTAATTTTAGGAAAACTAAATGAGAAAAAAATTTAAAAATTACCCAAAATAGAGTCGAAACGTCATTTTAACCTTGTTGTTTTAATATACAGAACCTAAACCCAAGAAAAAAAAAAAAAAATTTTATAAATGGTTTAATAATAATAATAATATATATATATATATATATATATATATATATATATATATATATATATATATATATATATATATATATATATATATATATATATATTGCTCATATTGTGTATAAAAAACTAAATAAATATGACAACCTTTATTACTAATTAATATTTTTTAACTATTCAAACAAAACAATCTTAAAAAAAAGGTAGGTTAGTTAACAACCATCACGAACTAACATACATTTTTCGAATGGTTCCTACCCACTCGCAAAAATGTGATAAATAGAAAATGTCAAAAATGACATTTGAGAATCCAAATTTTCAATGCTCATGATTTTTAAGCAACATTATACTGATGTATGCGACACTACGTATTCAAGATTGGAGAATAGGCCTTAGTTGGAGATTGGCACTTTTTACCAGGTCCAGAAATATTCTCGTATTTTTAAGAATTATTTTAATTTAATTCAATAATTTTGTAAGGCCTTGTTTCCACCTCAACAGAACAAAAAGTGATTTATCATCTGGAAACTTTTTGATGAAAATCAACCCATAAAGACAGGCCAGACTGGTTTTTGCGTGGAAACAAACACGACTCTAATTTAGAAGTTAAATTTCAGTGGGCATCGTTTGCCTCACGTTTCATGAAAAGCAATTAATCATTATTTAATTTTAATGGATCCTGAAAAAGTTTAACTGGTTATAATGCCTATCGCTGATCGTAATAAAAAGAACAGGCGGTGTTCGATAGCCTGGAAATCGGGAAATATCTAAAATATTTTCTTTTGTTTTAGTGAATACACAAAAATTTTAATAGAATGTTGGGCAACAGCGCATAATCAAGACAAGAATGATACAGCTTTATAGAAAATCTGCGTGAACTTGCTGATTATGCACTAGCGCTCATGGTGGCAAAATTTTGCATTTAGTATGTGAGAGGAATTGAATTTTATATTGATCGCTATAGTTATTATAAATTAATTATTAAAATAAATATAGTCGAACGAATAAAATAAAATGTGGCGGATTTAGGGGTACCATCTGGGCTAAAGAAATAGTAAAATTCGTATCATAATAAATATACAGTGTGTACATAATGTATGGAGCAAATATACAGGGTGTTTCCTAACTACGGTACGAAATTTCAGAGGGTGATTGGCTAGGTCGTTTTAAAAAAAAAAAGTTTCTATGAACATATGTCCGAAGTTGCTTCGTTTCTGAGATACAGGGCGTTGAAGTTTAAACAAAAAAACGGTTTTTATAAAATATCAGTGGCGTCTCAGTGGGCACCACAGCCATATTATTGACGAAAAAAAAGGACACCAATGACCTTTTCTTATAGTTTTTCAATTTTTTAAGATTAAGCAACTAAAAATACAACTTTTTACTTTCCTGTGTTTTCTTCAAATCTATCTTCGTTTTCGGGAAACAAAATAAAAACCACATTAACTCATTTTAAAAGCTATCCATGGACAACATAAAATAAAAACCAAAAATAACAAATAAACAATTTTGAACTAAAAATAAATGAGCAAAATGTCCACCTTCTCATAAAATACGGGGCTGCAAACGATTTGTCATTGAGTGTCTGACACTTAAAAAAAAAACGATATTTAAATATCATAAATATCCTTAAACGATTTGGTGACACAAATGACTTTTTTGTAGTTTTTTTTTAGATAAAACAACCTCATATCTTGTTTACTATGAAAATAAACATTTTACTTGTACGACTTTTATTATCACATTTTTGGCATACCATATTTGCTTTTTATAACAAATTATTGCGAAGTCCAATCTAGTACCTACTTACCCGCTTTGGAGACCAGCCCACAGTGATAGTATTGTCATATCAGTAAAATTCAGAGTTGTCAATTAGCAGTGATCCATCATGAATAATATTACTAACGCTGAAATGGCTGACATGCACTTTATTTATGGATTAGCAAATGGAAATGCGGAAGAAGCATGAAGAATTTACCAGGACAGATATCCTAACAGAGTTATTCTATGTGCCAAAATATTTAGAACGCTACACGCAAGGTTATGTGAAACTGGGAGTTTTAATAAAAATACAGATGGTGGAAGATCAGAAACTGTAACAACGCCTAAATTAGAAAAAGCTATACTTAATGCGATAGAACAAGATCCTTCAAATATTACCAGGAAGATTGCACAGTAGCTTGAAGTCAGCCCAAAAACCATTTGGAAAGTTGTAAAAAGAAACCTCCTGTACCCATACAGCGGGTCCAAACTCTGCTAACTCGGGATTTTCAAACAAGATTAATGTTTTGCAGGTGGTTGATTCATACCATGGCATACAATAATATTTTTTTACCAAATGTTTTATTTACGGACGAGGCAAATTTTTCACGAGATGCTATTATAAACTTTTACAATGACCATTTTTGGGCCGACGAAAATCCCCACGTTATTAGAGAAAGTCGTTTTCAGCAACAATTTTCGCTGAAGGTTTGGGTAGGAATTATTGGTGACTACCTAATTGGCCCATTTTTTTTACCAGCAAGATTAACAGGTGAATCCTACACGGACTTTTTGCAAGATGATTTACCCATTTTGTTAGAAGAAGTACCCGTACAAGTAAGAGTCAACATGTGGTTTACGCACGACGGGGCTCCATCTCATTTTAGTGCTCTTGCTCGTCAGCATCTCGACATCACCTACCCTAATCGCTGGATTGGACGTGCAGGTCCTCAAAATTGGCCACCTCGCAGTCCTGATATGAATCCTCTAGATTTCTATTTATGGGCCCTTGACTCTTTACAAAACTCTGTACCAGATGTGAATGACTTGAGGAATGGATAATTACATTGCAATCATAAGAAACCAGAATTTTTGCACGTGTAGCACTATGACAAACAAATCGTTAGTCCTGTATTTTATTAGAAGGTGGATATTTTGCTCATTTACTTTAAAGTCGAAAGTGTTTAGTTTTTATTTTTGGTTTTTATTTTATGTTGTCCATGAATAGCTTTTAGAATGAGTTAATGTGGTTTTTATTTTTTTTCTCGAAAACGAAGCTAGATATGAAGAAAACACAGGAAAGTAAAAAGTTGTATTTTTAGTTGCTTAATCTTAAAAAATATAAAAACTATAAGAAAAAGTCATTGATATATTTTTTTTTCGTCAATAATATGGCTGTGGTGCCCACTGAGACGCCACTGGAGCTAATAATTTCAATCTAGTTAGAGCTAAATAGGCACCTTATTACTTCAAATAACTGCACCAAATTTCGACCAAATCGGTTTTAGGATATTTATGATATTTTATAAATACCGTTTTTTTCTTTAAACTTCAACGCCCTGTATCTCAGAAACGAAGCAACTTCGGACATATGTTCATAGGAATTTTTTTTCTTAAAACGACCTAGCCAATCACCCTCTGAAGTTTCGTACCGTAGTTAGGAAACACCCTGTATTATTTGCTTAAGCAACAAAAATTTAAAATTTCCTTGAACACGTAAATAATAATTTTAAATTCAGCATTTTTTGACATAAAATATAAATATACAGGGTGAATATTGTGGTAGATATGACGTCATCGACGATTTTTTTTAATGGAGACCCCAATATTTTATTGCAGATTTATAATCTCCAAAAAAATCTATTTTTCAAAACATAAAACACTTATGGTTTTAGATGGCGGTTTTGTGGTTACAGGGTGAAAAAAAATTATATACATAATATATACATAGAACAAATTTATTCTTTGCTAACGCAAAAAAACGTAAAAATTTTCTCGAACACATAAGTAATAATTTTGTATTGGGCATTTTTTTACATAAAATAAAAATATACAGGATGCCTCGTGTAGTAGATGATATGATGTCATCAACGATTTATTAAAATTAAAACCCACATATTTTATTGCAGATTTATAACCACCAAGAAGAGCTGATTTTAATTGACAGTTTTGTAGATACAGGGTCCTATTTTTTTTGCTTTTTTTCTTAATTTTTGTAAGTGGATTTCAGCAATAATTAAAAACGGTAGTTTTTTGTACATCAGCAATACATATTAAAAATAATAAATTACAAAATTGTTGAATGCCAATGATATTTATTTTTTTATGGAGATATACATTACATTGTTATTGTACTTAAAAAGATCTTCTATATTTAGTCATACGGTTGTCTCTAAAGTATAATAGGTATTACATTTTATTATATCGCGTTATTTCGCTAAGCTTTCAGATTTTCTCTCTGCTAGGAATTTTTTAAAGCTATATTAATTCACTTCTTCTTATTGTCTTTGATGAAGAAAAAGTTTCCCTTTAAGAGATTTTTATCGACTTTTACCAACTTATAAGAGCTCGTTCATTCTTTTTTTTTTAAATAACACTCGATTTATAGTTTTGGTTAAGTGTGTATTAGTACTAAGTAGTAGCGCTGTAGTTTTATATTTGTTTTGACAACTCTTCTCTATTATTAATAAAAATATTTAAAAAAAAAATGCTAATTTTAACAGCTCTTGGCTATAAAGAGAAAAAAAATACATGGAGTCCGTGGCCAATTCAATATTTGCTTTAGTGGTTCGTCCAAAGAGCTAACATCATAGATAGAGAAAGCATTTCATTTATAAACGCAATAGAGAGATGCGGCCAACATGTTTTTGTTTATTATTGGCGATAGAATGGTACAAGCATAGTTTGTACTTACTTGTGAAATGATAATCCAGGAATCATATCCGGCACTTTACACACTTGGCACTGCCTTACCATTTTATTTATTAAAAGTACTTAGACAAAATTAAAATTTATACAATTGTCACAAAAATTACCCAAACAACAAAGACATTTAGACTAAAACGCCATATTGAATGTGTCGAGCGAAGCTCAAGGTGGCCGAAGTACGCTTCTACGAAAAATTCGCTGTTGTCACGTTGTCCCGCCTTTATTAGTAGCTGTCCAAAAAGAAAATAGTATTTTGACATTATTACTTTTCTGTGTTATACTTTATAGCAGTGGCGGCTCCTCCTTAGGTTTGCAGGTTTGCGCAACCCCAAAAAAGGGTTTAAAATAAAATTTTAAAAATAAATATATTAATCATTACATAGTTACAGATTTTTTAAAAATTTATTCGAACATCTGTATTTATTGTTTTATTAATGTTATCTCGAAATAACAGCCAAATTATTTAAAAGTTGATGCTGTCGCTAAAATATCATTAATTTAATCGCGATCGCGTGCGTCGCATCCTAGAAGCCGATGCCGATGCGATGGTTGCAATCAAAATGCAAACCCAATTGATTCAACGGAGAAAGCGTAAGTATATGGAGTTGCCTATCTTGGCATTGGGCGCTGAATTTAGTCTCATAAGCGGCATGCGGTTTTCAGTCCCACTGCAAACCTTTATTTATCTCGCAGGCTGATTTACGATTTATTGAAGTATAATTTGTTATTTTGGTTATATGTGTAACATATGTAGCTACTTGTATAATTTTTATTACAATTTTTGTATGTCTATTTATTTACACTAAGTTTATTGTGGTTATTTATTTATTTTTTTAAAGAATCATTAGAATTGCAACCCCTTACTTTTTAACCCACGAGCCGCCGCTGCTCTATAGTAATAAATATAACAAATATTATTCACAGTTTAAAATACAATAGTAGAGCTTATTTTAATGTAATTTTAGGAATAAATTATGTAAAATTTAATCATAATATACTTACTATCAAGTAAATGAAACAGAAAGATACTTGACAGCCACGTTTTACGACAAAATGGTATCTGTAGTAACCATTTTCCCGGGTTTTGGTGGATTTTATTGTTTCAAGTACAGTGAACCTCTGTTCATCGCTAGGCAGAACCTTAGAATGTGCGTTTATGATGCCACGCTGATGCCAAATCGATGCTTTCTCCAGTTAAACTAACAGCTCATTGGTTCGTACCTAACAAAAGGTTAAGAACCACTGGCCCTAAAGATGGTCCATTTGTGGTTAAGAGGCTTTGTAAACCAGCGAATTTGCTAGAATCTGGGCAAAGAAAATACACAAAAACTTTAATATTACTTTCAACCCATCTTTAATTTAATTTTCTTATATTTTTTGTCACGATTGTTTATTATTCGGCAAACAAATATTTCATAATTACTAGCAAAAAAATAAAATAATAAAAGAAGTAATTTAAGCTTAAACAAAAGAACAAGTCCTTGAACAAAATTTGCTAACTTGTATCGAACAAGAGGGCATAAAATCAACAACAAATTTAAATTAAGAAAGCTTTCGTATCCGTTTTAATTTGGAAATTTTACCTCTTCCAACTACCAGCCAACTGTGCTTATGTCGCTTTAGTATATTTGCCCAACTATTGTTTATATATTAAGACCACTGAAATAATGATGACCTCAAGTATAAATATTTAAAAAATATTCACATTTATATTCCAAGACTCAATTTCCAAAGGGTCAGCTTCCAGCAAATAAATGTTTTATTAAAGGCACGATAAATTGTGTTTAAGGGCTCAATATCGTAAAATTTTAGGATAAGTGTTTTGCCAAATTTAGGTTTCAGGCTTGGAAATTGGCCATAAAATCAACCATAAAGCATTTTTTATTTTTATGTTGTCTTAAATAAAGCATTTGATGGCCTGAAATAATTGCGTATAATTTTGTTAATTACTTGATTGTTTTCATTAATAATATTATTGCTTTTTATCATATAAGAATATACACCTTTTCGACAAAGAAGAAATAAATAAAAAGACAATATAACTAGCCCAATCAAATAGTACATTGTAGTAAGCATGAAATAGGCTATTTAGTAATCTGTGGTTTCCCACCAAAATTTTTGATGGGAGAACCTTTGACAGCCCAAAAACAACAATTTTTTTGAACTTTTTTCAGTTTTTTCGATATATCTCGGAAACTAATAGTCCTATCTATTTTTTTATTCCATACTTTTTTAAAGAGCATTAAATTTCCTACAATTCTTATTTTCTAAAGGCCCGTCTAACTCTAACAGCAAGCGAGCTACAGCCCGTCAAAAATTGTCTATTTTTGCCAACATTGCAAAAAATCGCCAAATCCTCCTATTAACTCCTTTATATTTCTTTATAACGTGTCCAAAGTATTATAAGAAACATATAATTGATTAGGGTTGAAAATGGTTGATTTAAAAATGCCAATAAAAGTTGTATTTATGAAAGAAGATGAAGACTTAGTTCGAAATGGGGAACATATTATCAACGCATCAATAAACGTATTAAAACTTTATGAGTTTATCTGTTAAGGTAATTCTGTAAAAATCTCATACGAAATACTATTTACCATATTTGATGAAAATGTTTTAAATACAGTGTTTTAAATATATTGGTTTGTCAAGTTTACATTGTTGAATACGTTTTTTGAGTGCATGCTGCACATATTATATCGATTAAAAATTAAAAGTTGGCAGTCAAATGCAAAGAAAATAAAGAAATATTTGAAAACAACAAAAAAATAATCCAATAGTTATTTTCCTAACAAGTGCGCAAAGTGATACTTTTCCGCAAGCAGTCAAGTGCGGAAAAGTCACTTTGCGCAAGCGTTAGGAACAAAATTTTTCCTACGAGCGTCAGATAATACCAATATTAAAGCAAGGATTATTTTTTAAATTATGTTAAATCTGAAAGAACTACTACAACATATTTATAAATGGGAATTATTTGTTGATAACATTTACAACAAAAGAACAGTTATTAGCATATTGTAAATTAATTGCAGAACCTGTAATTTTATTTAGCGGGTGGCTTATGGAAGCGCTTATTGTACGGCTTGATGAAGGTTGACTTAGCTCAGGAGGGGAGTTGTTCATGGTCAATATTTTATTCGACATATCCTTTTTCTGATTTGTGGATTAATCAATGTAGCTCTCAGCTACAGCCGTTGATTTCCAGCCCCCAAGTCGCTTGACATTGGTAATTCCTTCTCCAGAATCCGCTAACATAGTCGCAGAGGATCGACGAAAACTATGTCCAGTGTACTCCTCTGGATTTTTTAATTTTAAGTTTGCAGCAATTTCTGAAGGCATTTTACCTATTGAATTTATTCCCACACATTGCGTACTGCATGCTCCTTGTTTATACTGGACAAAAAAACGTCTGTGTGGTTTTCGCAAAGTTGCTTATTTACGGTACAATTGCAGATATAGTCCGTTATTTGTTTCATCGGACACTACAAAGATTCTGGAAATGTTATTTTTACTGTCAGGAATTTTCATCACTATCAAATTTTCATTATCCTGTATGTCATCAATCATTATTTTTGTAAGTTCATCTCTCCTACGGCTAATCCAAAAATTGTAGCAACTTTTATTAGAAGGTAAATATTATCAGGTGCTTCTTTCATGAATCTTGAAACTTCTTCTTTGCTGAAAGTTTTTGATTTTTTTGGCCGGTATCCCACGTTTTGGTGTTTAAGTAGTGATGTTACCTTGAAATATGAACTTAAATCAAGGTTCCTTTTCACTTTGAGGACACATTTTAACATAGAGTACTTACTCCATAAAGTATTAGGTTTATATGTTTTTTGCAAATCCGCAAAATAGGCCAAGAACACTTCTTCTTTAATACTTTTTGTCCCCTTGCTGGAGCACCAGTTTTCGAAATGATTATATCGATTCTCATATTTTTCACGAGATTTTGCTGGTAATAAATTCAAACTTACGGTATTTGCTGCATCCAGGATAGAATCTGGTAGCTCCTCATTGGAACTACTCATTTTAAATAATTATTTTTGTCGGATTTTTATTTAATTAAAAAAAGATACTATGACGCCTTTTCATTAAAAATGCTTGTTTGTATTGAAATTCATTTGTGCAATTGCTTGTTCATATGGAAACGAAGAAAAAATCTGACATGTGTTAAAATCACCAAGATTACATATTGTTGCTTGACTTGTCATAACATTTATTATTATTATACAGGGTAATTAAAAAATGTTTTTTTGTGTTTTAGTTGAAATATTGAAAATTACGAAGTAACAAACAAAAAAGAGAATAAACTAAAACTTGCAATGGCTTCGTAAATTGCATGAAATAGCCTACAATTACTAAAATACATATAAATCTTGCTTACCTGTAAGATTTTAGAGTAGTTTTACTTTTCCGGCGTGCAGAAAAGTTCACTTTTCCACACGCCGTGTGGAAAAGTGCAACTTTGCGCACTCAAAAGTGGACTTTTCCGCACGCTCGTAGGAAAAGTAAATTTAAATCTAGAATGGGTCTTATAACTGATAAACCTAAGCCTGGGTATGGCCTAGGGATGCGCGATGTTCATCGATGGTCGGGTATCGAAAACATCGATGATAACATCGATGTTGCCATCTAACATCGATATTTTTTGCAAAGGTAAAAAAAGTAACAATGTTTTAAAACAAATAATCTTAAGGATATACTAAAAATTTTTATGATGTGTCTTTCTTTGTTATCTTAAGCTTGGTAAAGACATAAAGGTTTTGCCCATTTATTTATAAATAAATAATAATTGAATGTTATATAATAAGATTCAAGAAGTCTTTTTAAAAAAGTACAATTTTAAACATACGTTTAAAACTGCTTTAAGCGAACTGAATCTCACACTCTATTTGTACATACTACCTGCAATTTTGTATAAAAACTAAGACCTATATTATTAGAATTAATATTATTGGACAAACTTTATATAATTAATATTATTAAATTATTTGATGTAATTAATTAATATAATTCAATATTATTATTTATTAAACAAAAATAAGTAGCCACCCCTGATAATGAATCTTTCTTAATTCATAATAAGATCATAGTGTTGCGGCTCTTTTGACGGCGCCTTTGAAGTTGGCGGTACGCTATGGATGCTAATAATGCAAATAGACCATGAACGAACCATCGCATCGTACCATCGATGTTAGAAAAACATCGATGTTGTATGTTCGATATATCGTTACCATCGATGGTCAGGTTTCGATGTTGCCATCGATGTTTAGCATCGATGTCGCATCCCTAGTATGGCCCCACAAATGATGGAAATACTGCTATGCGTTTCTTCCATAACCCACAAATAAGTGCAGAAATCACAGGAGTAAATTGTGAATTAACTGAAAATGTTTGTTTAATTTTAAAAATCACTGCATCTGGCTATAAAATTAATACAAATGAATTTAAATTTTTATTGGATCTGACAAGAACATTATATTTAACATTGTATAGTTGGTACTATATGCCCAATACAGTTCATAAGGTATTAGTTTACGGGGGTGATATAATCGATTTTTGACTTACCAGTTGGTCAGCTTTCGGAGGATGCTTTGGAAGCAAGACATCAAGAATGTCGAAAAATTCGTCATGCCGAAGGGCGCCTTTACCTTGGGGTGGTTGCCAAACCATCTCAGGTGAATTTTTTAAATATTTTGACCACAGAATCGATAAAAAATGATTTCTAAGCAAAAAATGTTCCATGCATTTTTTTTGTAAAATGCTTACTTTTCGAGTTTTTCGTCGATAAAATCAACGTTTTTAATAGGTTTTTTAAATAACTTGATAAGTACGCATTTTATTAAAAAAACTGTAAATACAAAATTGTGGCTTTTAAAAAAACGAATAAAAAGGTTTTTTTTAATATGCTAAGGGACCAATACTAGTGATGAGCGAGACCGGTCTTGGTCTTGCGGTCTTGGTCTTGCAGCAAGACCAAGACCGAGACCAAGACCAAGACCGCCTTCTCGCTCAGACAAGACCAGACCGGGTATGAAGACCAAGACCAAGACCGAGGGGTGCAAGACTACGCAAGACCAAGACCGACCTGCAAGACTCTTGCACTTTTGTCACTTTTTTTTAAATTATAATATTCAATTTTAATATTTAATATACAGAGGTATTTCATACAGACATGACAAAAAATGTGTCGAAACCTGCCTAAAAAGGCGATTATTTTATGAGTAACAGGTTTTTTTAATAAAATAATAATTAAATCGATCACTTCGTTTTTTAATAAAATTATCTAGAAACGATAACTAGTAGATTCAGTAACATGTTTCAAAAATAATAACCATTTACGACAGAGAAAAACTAAGAGTACAAAAGTTATAGAAGCTGAAAATTACTTACCTATTCCTAATGTTTTTTTAATTAGGTATCTAGTGATGCCACTTACTGGATCAAATATTTCCAAAATCCAGGAAAACATTATTTTTGTGCCACACTGTAAGAAGTGACATCATTAGATTGCTCCTTTAAACTAAGATATAAATGTAAAAGTGATGGTTTATTAAAAAATATATTTGTCATTTTATATAGGAATACTTTTTATATGAATGGATTTTAAATTTCACTTCCGCTTTAGACGGAAAAGTCAAAACAATGCCAAAAGTATAATGGTGTCGTCATTTTTGTCACAACCGAAAATGATATATAAAAAACCATCTACGTCGACATTGTACCTATATAACAGTTTAAGAATTTCCAGCATAATATACAGGCAAGCGATTTTTTTAAATGAATTTTTTGCTGTAATTTTTCTATTTTAGGTTAAAAGCTAAAAATAAGGAAGTTTTCTTGACTGGTAGTGGATTTTTTGAAAAATTCTGAAATAGAAAATAATTTTACATTTTACGCCCTTTTTTCTATAATTTTTGTATATTCAGTTTTTTACCATTATAAACGGTTTCGGATATATCGATCTTTGTCGCACTATCCAGCCACCTTGTATATGCAGAATGTTTATAAAGTATTTGTACAAACTTTGTACGGCAAATGTTTCACTAATTTGAACATAGAAAGTTTATTTGAACAGAAAAGCTTTCTAAATACCTTTTTTTTAATTAGAAACCAATGTTTACATATCAGAATCATTTTCATGGAAATTTCACATCTGGTTGAAATTAAAAGTTTTTTTTCTACCCTCAGAGTACTAAGTATTGTAATTTTATATGCTTCTTCAAAGAAAATTTAAATATTTCCTATCACTAAAATGAAGCGCTATAAATAAATAAACCCCTACATTTAAAATATCCCTTTTAATCAAATAATGTAAATGTACATGTAAGGTTAAAATTGGTATATTTTAAAATTTTAAAGCAAAAAATATAGTCTCCATCTTTATTTGTAAGTATTAAAAAACTATATATTTTATTTAAGATTGCTTAGTTTAAATTATTACTAACAAAAAAAGCAAGACCAGCAAGACTCTTGCAGCAAGACCAAGACCAAGACCAAGACCAAGACCAAGACCAGACATGCAAGACCAAGACCAAGACTAGCCCGGTCTTGGTCTTGGTCTTGCTTTGCTCATCACTAACCAATACTAACCAAGTTGTGGTTTGTTAAAGGTTAGCTATTATTTATCAAACACAGAGTTTCAAAGGCAAATAACGCAAAATTTACGTATTTTTTCGAGGAAAACTAATACTATCTTTTTTAAAGCATTTGCAAAGACCTTCATTTACAAAAAAAAAAATGTATGCATAAAAGTTGAGTGAGTTATAATTAAAATAAGGTTAGACCAAAATTTTTTGAGCGCAAAAATCTTCGAAAACCACCCCCTAATTACCACCCTTCCTAAAATGATTCGTAGCCCTTTTTTTAATTCTCTTTATCTATGTATCATAAATACATTCAAAAATTTTAACCTATTTAAATTGCTTAATTTAAAAAAAAAATGGAGCTGCAAGTGAAAATCAAATTTCTTTCTATTAAAAGTTTTGAAGTTTTTTTGCAATAAGGGGTAGATTTCGCCCCTAAAAAATAAAAAGCAACCCACAGTATTCTCAGAAGTCGTTGTTTATACCTGATGCATAGCGAGCAAATTGTTTGTTATTTTAATACTGTTTTTTAATGTAAGAGAAGTAGGAAAAAAGATGGTTGGGCAAATGAAACATTAAAAACAAGTACAAATTCAAAACAAAGTTTATTTTCAATAGAAAAATAATAGGTTTTCTAATTATAACAGCATGTAATTTTCTTTCTAAACAAACTTAACATCTTTTTCTTAAAAAAGTAACAACTTTGGTCAAAACAAATTTAAAACTCACTATTAAAACTATAATATTTATGATCTTTCATCTCAGTCAATGGGCAAACTCTCTGATTTTTATTGCAGGAGTCTAAATAGGCGACGTCATCGGAGTCGAGGGCAAAATCAAAAATATCGAAATTTTCTATAATTCTAGATTTTGTCACTGATTTTGGTATAACGGAAATACCTAAATTGCCCACCTAAAAAATGGATAAAAAACATTTGATTAATTCATTTAATTTTTAATTAAAATAAAATAAATTGTGAATATTTACTTATACAGGGTGTAAAAAGTATAATGCTTACGATTTTATTGGGCGATAGTGGAGCTCAAAACAAGTCAAAAATCTTATATGACATATGTGTGAAAACTTGACAGTTTTTTGTCTAAACGATATCAGAGTTACAAACTTTGGAAGCAATTATCTTTGAAAAGTTTAACAACTGGCAAGTTTCGTCTTAATCGCTCATCGGTAGATTAATTTGCTAATAAAATAGAAAATTTTAAATGTTTGTCTACAAATAAAAAAAAAATAATAAAAAATAATGTTTTCCCAGTTGAAAATTTAAAAAACTAGGGGCAACATCGCTACCTGTAGTCCATCAAATCAGATGTGCATTGTTCAATCGGGAATATGCCGAAATGTTATTAATTTAAAGCAAGGCAAACAAAAATGCTAATCTAGCAGCTCAAATTTACCGTGAAAGATTTCCACAACGGTACCAAAGAATTTTGGAAACGGGATGTGTGCAACCGAGAAATCCTGGGAGGTACATAACTGTGGAACAGGAGAAAAGAATTTTGGAAATTGCAGAAGAAAATCCTGGTATTAGTACGAAGTCATTAGGCCGCGAAGTAAACGTATCATATACCACAGTTCACAGCTATTTTTTTATAACTAGAGACTTTCTATTCTTTAAGCAAAATAAAAAAGTGCTGTTTTAAAACATAATAATTTGTGTTCTTAAAATGGATATTCAGCTTAATTTTGTGGTAAGTACAATTATTTTTTAAGTGCACATAAAAACCCCAAATGGAATAGAAAGTAAAGAAAAAACGTAATTTTTACGCAGGGGAGGCTGGTACATAAGAGCTTTTTTACTTAAATTTATTTTCAAATTAAATATTTAAATAAATT
>JAHBCN010010025.1:33380-46710 GCA_019359885.1 Listronotus oregonensis | reverse complement strand
TTTAAAATTTTTTAATTTTTTTTAAAAAATTAATTGTTAATATTTATAATCTTTTAAAAAAAAATTATTTGTTGTTTCAGCATTGGCCAGTTTTTGAGGAAATAACGGAACGGGTAATCCAAACCCCCGGCACTGTTAGGATTGAAAGGTCTGGAAATGCCCTTGCGTCGCGACTTTCCACAAAGCCAATTTGGGCACATGGATACAACGCAAAAAAAAAATCATATTTTGTAAACTTAACGCTCATCCAGGAAAAGATTTAATGTTAGGTTCAAACATATACCTAGTAAGGCGTCCCGCTCGGCAATGGAACAAGCGTGGGGGAAAAAAAAATTGCGGAAACCCTTTTTTTTCCTATTGTGGGTGGGAATATATAACCCTGCTCTGCGTACTGATTGGTCAGCCTTTTCCGTCGACCATTAACCACTTTGGGAGCAGAAAAAAAAAAACTCAATTTTTCTTCCCCCCTCATGTTTTTCTCTCGTGCGGGGGTTCTAGTAGGTATATCTTAAATTGAGCAACTTTTTCTTTAAATACACAAGATCCTGAAACCCTTTTTTTGTGTAATTGTTTTGATTTTAAAAAAAGAAATATATTTTAAAAAAAAACTAAAAAACCTTATCCGAAAAAAAAAAAAAAAAAATTAAATTTTAAGTTTTTTCCCCCATTATTAAGGGCAAAAAATTTTTTGAAACCTTAAAATACGAATGGTTGACAGTTCGACATGAAACTTCGCAGTTTATAAACAAGTACTACCTTTTGGAAAATAAAATACAAACCTTATTTTTTTTTTTATGCCAACAATTGTGGTCGGATGTTTGGGGTTTGACTTGTAGCCTTTTGGGGGAATAAAAAGCAACGATGTCGAACTGGACCATGCCTACATTTTAGGGCCAGCAGCCTTATTGTGTCAATTGCCGTTTCGTCTTGGGATTAATCACAGGGGGAGTCTTGTATTCCCGGCATTGTCACTAATCCAGAAATGCCTACCCCATTGAGATCTGGAATATAATCCCCTTACGTTATTATC
The DNA here is from genome assembly GCA_019359885.1 of Listronotus oregonensis. Taxonomy (NCBI): domain Eukaryota; kingdom Metazoa; phylum Arthropoda; class Insecta; order Coleoptera; family Curculionidae; genus Listronotus; species Listronotus oregonensis. Next base: position 45,680 of record JAHBCN010010025.1, on the reverse strand, counting down.
TTGGGCATCCACCTTTTTATACGATTCAATAGGTAAGACAACATTTAAACATAATAAAAGTTTTGTCGATTTTTTTTTAAATATGTGTTTTAAAATATAATCCAAAATTTAAAAAAAAATAAAAGTTTAAACATTCCCCATTAAAGTTTTTGGCACTAATAAGCCAATAAATAAACACAAAGCTCAACATTAAAAAAATTTTTGGAAAACATTTGGGTTTTGGGTTCCCCCAAAGCTGTCATAGTACTCCTAAATAGTACTTTAAGTACAAGTAAAAGTACTTGTTAAAATGTACTTGCTTTCCAAAGAAATTTTAAAAGTACTTAAAGTCTACCCAAGTATTTTATTAAAGAAAAATTAAAGGGGGTAAAACAAAAGGGGCCCCCCAAAAAAATTGAAGAAAAAAGGACAACAAAAAGCCAAAAATCAAAAGAAATTTTTTTGGGGCTGTGTAATTGATGTATCAAATTGTACTTACTTGCCAATGACTATATCTTAATCCTCAATTTAAAAACATAGTTTACGTAACACTATTTTAACAGAATAATACCACTGTAAACCAAAAAACCCCGCTCAATTTCTTTCAAGTCTTGACGTCTCGTGTGTCGCGTCGCGTTGATTGCAATGGTTATTTACGCGCAGTGTTGCCAACGTGGAGATGTTTTAAAGAGCGTTTGCTATGCGGTCTAGCAAACAAACGACCATTAAATTGGATAATAGGTTGATTTCGTTTGATTTAATTATGATTTTAAATTTTTTCAACGTTTCGCGGTGCCCGGGATAAGCTCTTGGGGCACCTAGTGCACCGCGGTCAATTTGGGAATGACTGGTCGAGGACATCAAAATAAAGATCTCCACAGACTCCAGCTTGGTCGGCATTTTTTAAAGTCAAAAAATTATTTATTGGGCTATACGTGAGTTTTAAATAAAACTTGATATGTTATAGGTCAACAAGATTGGTTAGCACCTCTCATCATAGCAGGATACATACTAGCCATTCCATTATGGGTATGGATAGCCAAACGCAATCCTCAAACGCGCGATGTCCTCTTTCACGGCTGGACACCAGTGGTAGGAGCTATGCTAATCAGCTCCATGGGCGGCCTTATTTTGGACTTTATGGTATCCAGATTCGAAGGAATCGCCGTTTTCCAACCAGTGATAAACGGGGTCGGCGGGAACCTCGTAGCAGTCCAAGCCAGCAGGATATCCACCGCCCTGCACAAGGAACCCGGGGTTGGGAGTGTTAAACTCCGAGAATGAAGAAGAGGACGAAAAGAAAATTTTTATATCACCCATGACGGCTTCTGTGGAACCGATGGCCACGCTCGAACCACTAGGGTACTAATGACTATGGTCTTACCGGGGCACCTAATTTTCATATACACTATAGATTACATCAAAGATGGTGATACGTCTCTTAATTCTCTCTTCGTTGTTGTCTACTTGCTAGCAGCCATAATGCAAGTCGCCACTTTACTATACGTCGCTTAATATTAATACATTGGATGTGGAAGAAAAAATCGACCCGGATAACTCAGCGATTCCCTATTTGACCTCGGCTGGGGATTTACTGGGAATTACATTATTAGCAATTGCGTTTCAGTTCTTATACTTGGTCTCTGACCACGATACTCCTATGGATTAAAAATTCGATCCGGATTGGAGTTTGATTCGGATTAAACTTTGACCGGATTAAGTTAATTAGGGATGAAATTTTGATCAGGATTATAGTTTGATCCGAACCAGAGTTTGATTATAATTAAATTTTAAACCGGATTAGAGCAGATTTGAATTATAGGTTGATCCGGATTAAAATATAATCCAAATAATTTAGCAATTTTTTGTTTAAACCGGGGTTTACATGACATTACGTTTTTACCGATTACGTTTCAGTTTGTACTTTATGTCCAACTTTGATGTGCTATAATTTGATCTAGATTAGAGATGTTTGATCCAGAATTACGTTGTTAGTGTTTGCGTTACAGTTCTTATAGTATCTGACCATGAGTTAGAATTTATTTTCGATGATATAGTATCAATTTAAAATAAAATAAAGTAAATATTTTAAAGTCAAGATTATTACCATTATTAAAATTTGTTTCACCTTCCAGAATAAAAGTGTTACAAGTAAATCTAGACTAACAAAACGTTAAAAGTATACTAATAGCCAGAGCTGGGACGGATCCTTCAAAAAAGAAATCGATTTACGGATCCGTATCCTTAAAAAGGAATCAAGTCACTTATACGAATTACAATTCTTTTCTTAAGAAAAAAAGAAACCGAAGCCAGGTAATCGATGCCTATGTATTGGATCACGAATCCGCATTATCTTTAGTTTTTACTCTTAGGAATGGTAACTACGATACCAACGATACGCCGGAGCCTTGAAGTATAATTTTAGTCTCCTCTTCAAGTGCTGTAACTTTTTTAAACAAAAAAGCCGGCACACCTAGTATGGGGTTTTAGTTTTTGGTGAATTTTCTTTAAATTTGAATATGTTATTTTTGAGATTTTAAAAAATAAACCCTTTTAAATTTTCTTTTCGAATATAAAGGGGTTTTTTAAAAATTTTAAAAATTTTTTAAAACCCTTTAAAATTTTTTTGTAATTAAAAGATGAATTTCAATTTAAAAATTTTTTTTAGACCCGAAAAAATTTAATAAATGCCCCTTTAAAAGTTAAGGCCCCTTTTTTTATGGACCGGGTTTTGATAAAAATTTTGGACCCTTTTTAAAATCCCTTTAAATTTTTATAGATAGAAAAAAAGTTTTATGAAATTGCAGATTTTTCATGAAGATTTTCATGGTGTAAGATAGAAAAACAAATGATGATCGGAAAATTAAAAATCACTCAACTTCGTTATTTTAAATGGAACACCCTGTATTTATGAAAATTAAATTCTGCTAATCTTCCTCTTTTCAAATATATATAACTTATTTATGTGATAAAGAGTTGCAAGATTTGAATTTAAAATTGTTCTTATAAGCATAGTTAGATGGATACAACCCAAAATTGACTTTTGTCAAATATTTATATTTTTGTTTGGTTTCCAAGACGAACCATGGCTAACGCGACTTAACTTTGCCAAACTTTGGGTTGTATCCATGGCTAACTATGACTTATAAGAACAGATTTTAAATTCAAATAACTTGCAACTGTTTATCCAACATAGATAAGTTATATATATTTGAAAAGAGGAAGATTAGCAGAATTTAAATTTTCAATCATTTAAGGGTGTTCCATTTAAATATCGAAGTTGATGTGATTTGTTATTTTCCGATCATCATTTGTTTTTCTATCTTACACCATGAAAATCTTCATGAAAAATCCTGCAACTTTCATATAAACTATTTTTTTCTATCTATAAAAATAAAGATTTTAAAGGGGTGCGCAATTATACGGGAAAACCCTGTACAGGGTGATCAGTTAAGGATAGCGAGCGGCCATATCTCATAAGATATTGGTCGTATAGATTTGAGAATAAAAATAATAATAAAAGTCTCCAAAGAAATTTGGAAATTATTTTCGAGTTTTAAAAGTCCGCAGGGGCGTTCAACCAACACCAAGTAGAAAAAGGGATTTTTATAAATTTTGTCTAATGAAAGTATATCGATTATATCATTTTCATATTTACTGACCATTTCCCTACATTTTTGTCTAAAACGTTTTGTTCTATCTATCAAAATAAAGCGGTGGGAAGTTCAATTATTTTTTAAACAAACCAAAGATTTCTCCCGTTTCTTTTGACCGATTTTGAAATCTTAGGCTCATATGAAAGAGCATAATTTGCACTATAAACGCTTATTTGGTTTTGAATTTGACTTTTCGTCGCCGCTAGATGGCGTTAACTGAAATGGTAGCAAATATTTAGTTTTTCTCAAAAAAAAAACAAATGTAATGGTATATTAATTTTTATATATTTTAAAAGAGGATAAATTTCGCTATAATTTAATGAAAAAATTTATTATCTACCTTTTTTTGAACCGTTGATATTGACCAAAATATATTTTATTACATTAAAAAATGGCACGCTACTGTTTTTATCAAAATAAAATCAGTTTTGAATCGCTTATTAGTTGCTAACAAAAAGAACCTCTTGACTTTTTTTCGTTAGACAAACGGTTTTGGATTAAAAAATAAAATAGGTTTACATACTGTTACCTTATAATTATCATTGTAACAGTATGTAAACCTATTTTATTTTCAATCCAAAACCGTTTGTCTAACGAAAAAAGTCAAGAGGTTCTTTTGTTAGCAACTTAATAAGCGATTACAAAACTGATTTTTTATTTTGATAAAAACAGTAGCGTGCCATTTTTTATGTAATAAAATATATTTTGGTCAATATCAACGGTTCAAAAAAGGTAGATAATAAATTCTTTATTAAATTAAGAAAATTTATCTCAAATATATAAAAATTAATATACCATTACATTTGTTTTTTTTGAGAAAAACTCAAAAATTTGCTACCATTTCAGTTAACCTCATCACGGCGACACAAAAAGTCAAAAAATTCAAAACCAAATAAGCGTTTTTAGTGCAAATTATGCTCTTTCATATGACCTAAGTTTTAAATCGGTCAAAAGAAACGGGAGAAATCTTGGTTTGTTTAAAAAACTAATTGAACTTCCCCACCCTTTATTTTGATAGATAGAACAAAACGTTTTAGACAAAAAATGTAGGAAATGGTCAGTAAATATGAAAATGATATAATCGATATATTCTAGACAAAATTTATAAAAAATCCCATTTTTTCTACTTGGTGTCTATGGCTACGCCCTACAGTTTGACAAACTCGAAAATAATTTCCAGCAATTTCTCTTGGCGACTTTTATTATGATTTTTGTTTTCTCAAATCTATACGACCAATATCTTATGATATGGCCGCTCGCTACCCTTAACTGATCACTCTGTACATCTGGAATCCTTTAAAAATGAACAGATTCCTTTAGGAATCGGGTTCTTACAAAGGGAGTCGATTCCGGATCCTTTTAAAATTATACAAAAATTCCGGTTCATGGATCCTATTTTTAAAAAGTAATCGATTCCAGCCTTCGGATCTGTAAAAAGGAATCGATTTCTGGATTCGATTGGAGTCAGTAGGAGAATACTACATACATTTACGCAAGCGCAATGACGTATTTCAAGTACAATAACTAGGTTCCAATATTAGAATTTTTTGCTCCGTTTGCTTCAGAGCAAAAACACAAAATCCATACGCGTTCCTTTATTCAAATTTTATATCGTTTTGATCAAATATGGTGGATCCAAATTTTAAGGCGAAGCTTGAAGAGAAATATAGAAATAAAAGATTAATAAAGTTTACAGAAAACAAACTAAAGCTTTAGTATTTTATTTCTTTAATAAACAAGTGAAAATAACAGACATAAGCTGATATAATAGTCCAAAGTGTTGCAACAATCCGGATTAGCTCTGTTGCTCCAAGATCATGTGCAATGAACATTTATTCGCTTTGCTCTTATCTCAGATAAACTATTGGAACTGGTCAATAATGAAAGTTTTAATTTTCTTTTACTTTTATTTTGCAGACTAGTAGGTATCTAGCCGTCAATTTATATGGTTTTTTTAATGAAATATTTCTGATTTTTAAACCCTGAAACAATTACCACTTTTGTTTATTGTGATAGTTTTAAATTGTATGTTTGTACATAGACAATTTTATGCCTGTTAAGAATACAACAATAATTTATTTTTAATAAAAAATTTGTCTGTGCGATATTTATTGCTGTTTTTTTCTTAATTTTTTAAAACGCATTGTTAAGTTCCGCATTGGACTGCACGCCGACAAATTTAAAAAATTATAATAATTGATTCATCATTCATTTGTCGACCTTATTAACTGATAAATACTTGTTTTTTTATTTTAAGAGGTAAATGCTTAAGTTAAGTTCTATGTGTTCAGATTTTAAAAATAAATACACTACATTCAAAATGTTACCCAAAACCTCAAATGGCGAATTGTATAATAATCGTAAGAGAGGTTACCAACGAGGGCTAAACAGGTTCAAAAACGTGTTTTGCTCAAGGAAGTTTAAGGGTGTATGGAAGCCCAATGCTATGGCCCATTCGATCAAAAAATGTCCAGCCCAGTATGAAAATAACTGTCAGAGTTGGCCCCGCCGATTCTGCGCAATAACAAAATTCCACGAAATAATTTAATGTGTTCCCAAGGAAGTTTAAAGGTGTATGGAAGCCCAATACTGTAGAACAAAATTGTCCAGGCGTGCAGGGCAGCGGGGATAGGGGGATTGGCCCCGCGGAGTTTGCGCAATGAATAGTAGGTCAGGGCCAGACTTCCATAATTCTTTGTTACTATCTTTAAAGTTGACATTATCAAATGTCAAATTCAAACATTCACTGTTTTTTTTTTTACTTGTTGGTTATTAAAGATATTAAATTATTGTAATATTGATTTTATATCATCTGATATAATATGGAAAGAATAGATGGCGCCACTTTACAGCCTTCTATTTAAATGGTCGATATTTTTGGGAGTTTTGTATTTTTACCAAAAATCTTTGTCAATAAATGAAAACACGATGTTTAAAAATAAATTTCAAACATTGTGTGATAGTTTCATGTACTTATCACCAATTTTGTGATAAAAGAAGGGCAAGATAGTGTAAATGAGTTTAATCTAATCCTAAGATTTTAGTTGTACATTAAAAAGTGAAAATTTTTATAACTGCTTATTAGGCATATACTTTTCACTAATAACAAACATTTATGAGACAGAATAACAGTGGTTAAAAATGTTTAGTAACCTTTGGTACCTGAGTATCCATTGTAACAGTATTCGTTAAATATTATGTGTCTACAGTATGTCTAGCTTAAAAAGTTGATAATGTAAGATTAAGAAACCAAAACAAATACAGAAAAAACAAAAAGGAACTTTAACATAACATTGTACTTTCTTTCATTCAATTAGAGTGACCTGTATATATTAAAATTTGCCTGGTCTGCCTAGTGATTAATAATTTTGATCCTTTAAAAGATTGTACTAAATTATTAAATGAAATAAAAGTACCTAAATGTAAACCTTATTTCTTTTTAATAATCCACAGAAATAAACAAACATTGTGGAAATCATCTAAAAGATAGTTAAGATTGCCTTACTTTTCTCACTGCTATTTCCTATGAAATTTCATTTTCTATTATTCATAATTGATATATTATTATTTATTCGGTTACCTAACGTCTCATAAGAAGAACCTAATTTAAATATAAGAAATACTTACCTAAAGTAAAAAATGCCGGGTAGTCATTTTGTTACGGTATTATAAGTAACAAACAATAAACACAAAATTATAGTTACAATTTAATAAACACTAATCACTAAAATAAGAAGGTTTTTATCATTTCAAAAAACTTCTGCAACCACAAAATATAATCACAAAAAACGGTACTCCGGCTCTCATAAAAGTATAATGTGTTGCCTAACTACACACTGATTTATCTGTGTGTAAGTAGGCAACACATTAAATTATTTCGTGGAATGTTGTTATTGCGCAGAATCGGCGGGGCCGACTCTGACAGTTATTTTCATACTGGGCTGGACATTTTTTGATCGAATGGGCCATAGCATTGGGCTTCCATACACCTTTAAACTTCCTTGTGTGTTCCCTACTTACACACTGATAAATCAGTGTGTAGTTAGGCAACACATTATACTTTTATGAGAGCCGTAGTACCCTTTTTGATCTTAGTTTGTCTAAGGTTTTTGGTGCAAGGGCGCGCGCGGCGCGTATGAAACTATATCCGCGCTGTACCGTTTGCCGTTGCAACCGTCGTCGTCTCATCATTCGTCATTTTCGTTGTGGTTTGTGCCCTTTGCGCCGTATTAGTTTCGATTGTTTTGCTTTGTGTGAGTATCTATATTTTTTGGTTGAAGAAGTTTTTTGGATTGATAAAAACCTTCTTATTTTAGTGATTAGTGTTTATTAAATTTTGACTATAATTTTGTGTTTATTGTTTGTTACTTATAATATCGTAACAAAATGATTAGAGGTTGTATGGTTTTGTCTTGCCAATCCAAGGGTAACATACCCGGCATTTTTTACTTTAGGTAAGTATTTCTTATATTTAAATTAGATGCTTTTTATGAGACGTAACGTTAGGTAACCAAAAAAATAATAATATATTAATTATGAATAATAGAATAATGAAAATTTCATAGGAAACAGCAGTGAGAAAAGTAAGGCAATCTTAACTATCTTTTAGATGATTTCCACAATGTTTGTGTATTTCTTTGGATTATTAAAAAGAAATAAGGTTTACATTTAGGTACTTTTTATATTATTTAATAATTTAGTACATTCTTTTAAAGGATCAAAAATTAATTACTGGCAGACCAGGCAAATTTAATTATACAGGTCCCTCTAATTGAATGAAAGAAAGTACAATTTTATGTTAAGTTCCTTTTTGCTTTCTGTATTTGTTTAAAAGAAATTAGATTTTTGGTTTCTTAAACTTACATTATCAACTTTTAAGCTCGACACACTGAGACATAATATTTAAAAATACTGTTACAATGATCCTAGGTACCAAAGGTTCAAACATTTTTACCACTGTTATTTTGTCTCATGAATGTTTGTTATTATAAGATATGTAAAAGCGTTAAAATTCCTAAAAAAGAATCTTAGGTTATAAAAAATTTTCTCACATTTTATACAGAAACTTATTGGATTAAATTAAACTCATTTATTTACTTTGTTCTTACCCTTCTTTTAATTTACACAAAAAATTTGGTGATAAATCATGAACATATGCATACAATGTTTGAAATTTAGTTTTAAAAATAAATTCGTGTTTATTTTTGTTATTTCAACCTATTTTGGTAAAAAATAAAAATTTTTCAACAAAAATATCGACCATTAAATCGGCTCTAATTTTCCATATTATATCCAAACGATGATATAAAATCAATATTACACAATAATTTTAAATAATTTCCTTATGTTTGAGTAACAATATTTAAAAAATATTTAAAAGTTTTATTTATTTATTTGTTCGTAAGACAAAATTAAATTTTTGTTAAGCAATTGTCAATACTTTAAAACTAACCTTATAAAAAAACTTAAAACAATAAAAAGAAACTATTTTACAAGTACAACAATAAAATATTGAAATATTAAAAATGCACTAATTAAAAGAATAAAATAAACTAAAGTTAAAAATTTATAATTAAACAATATTTTTTTCCATAAAGAAACCATGTTTAATACGTCTAATTGCATGCTTTGTGTCATCTGTTACCTGAAGTTTTTTGCCTGGTCGCTTTTTTGGTGACGCTATATCTCCCTCTATTTCTTGTTTTAGAATTCTGTAAACTGGCGCTTTTCCAACTCCGGTTATTAAAGCACATTTTTCAACTCTATCATCCACACTTAAATCACAGTTTTGCTCATTTGTGATATAATCGAATACGTTTTAACAATACGCTTTTCGTTTAATGTTAAACGGCCGAGGTGTGCACGTGTTGTTGAACAAGCCATTTTGGTAACTGTAACACTATAACAATAATAAGAACTACGCAATTGCACATTTAAAGATTAATAGTTTGTCAAATAAGGACTATCACCAGGTAGACAGTAATCAAACCTAATTGGTCTGCCAAATAATGGCCGCACCGACAGGAAGGCAGATTAAATTAGGCCTAACAACTTCCTGGAATATATATTTTATTCAAAAATAAAAATATTAGGATAAAAAATCGGTATAATTGTTAATTAGTTGACACGAAACAAGAAATCGGAATACTTTTATTGATTATTAACCTTATTTGCAATTAAGGATAAATATATTTTGATATGTATATAAATATATAAAGATACATATGCCAGCGCGCCTATGGTTTACGATTCTTAAACCATTCCATAAAATTTTATTACTATCGCTTGCAACGAAACAGAGTATAATTCGAGAAAATGCTCCTAAACAAATTAGCGATAGCTCATTAAATTTGGAATAACGTCTAGAAAAATGAAAATAAGGGATTTTTTAGCACGCAAAAAATTGCAAAAGTTATTAACAAATTAATTTGAAAAAAAAGCTTTTCGTTTTTCTTTAATAACTCTGAATATATTAATAATTAAGAAATTAAAAAAAAACCCTTAAAGAGGAGAAAATTTCCAATAAAAAAGTCCCAACTCCTGGAGTTCTATCTTCATTATTTATAATTTTAATTGAACACTGAAAATAGGGCTCCGCTAGAGCTCAGTTTTTGCATGCAGGCGCTTTCTCTAAAGCGAGTACACTACAGATTTTTTTTGTGTATTAAATACTAATTAAAATATTTAAAAAAATTATGGTGTATTTTATACACTTGAATAAATAAATTCCAAGGAAGTTTAAAGGTTTATGGAAGGTCAATGCTGTGGAACAAAATTGTCCAGGCATGCAGGGCAGAGTAAGTAGGGGAATAGGCCCCGCGGAGTTTGCGCAATGAATAGTAGGTTAGGTCCAGACTTCCATAATTTTTTGTTACCATGTATAAAGTTGACATCAAATGTCATATTCAAACTAACTATACTTTTACTGTTTTTTTTTTATTTTTTGCAAAACATTCTTGGTTAATAAACGAAACTATAATAGAAAATTTAACATTATGGTGTAATATTAGATTTTATATCATCTGATTTAATATGAAAAGAATAGATGGCGCCACTTCACAGCCTTCTATTTAAATGGTCGATATTTTTGTGAGTTTTGTATATATTTTTACCAAAAATCTTAATAAAATAATTGAAAACACAATTTTTAACATAAATTTGAAACATTGTATGATAGTTTTATGTACTTATCACCAATTTTGTGATAAAAGAAGGGCAAGATGGTGTAAATGAGTTTAATCTAATTAACAAAAATTAAAATTTTTGGGGTTTGAGATTTTTAAAATAGGCATCATCTTGTAGCTTATATGGAGCTAAACTTTTTCTACTTTCAATAAGTATTTCTTTTAAGATTCTTGATGTAATCTAAATCTTACTTCAATTTCCATTTTCCTTCAAGTAGCAGGAGCTACACTATGTAGCAGGAGCTTGCTTTATCATAAACCTTGTGTTTAAAAAAAATCCAAGGATGTGAGATCAGGTTACTTATAAGTAATCACTGGCTAACCTATCAAAATTATCCCTGATGGAAATGTCAGCACCACAAGATTTTAAATATTCAAAGTTTCTTTTAAATGCTTTTCGCGCTGCACAGTGAGCAGCAGTCCAACCATTTTTATTTCGACAGTTTATGTCAAAGTTCAGCTCACTTAGAACATATTCTAGTACCTCCAGATTTTCCTGGGAAGCTGCTAAATGTAGAATGCTGAAAAAACATAATATATATATATATATATATATATATATATATATATATATATATATATATATATATATATATATATATATATATATATATATATATATATATATATATATATATATATATATATATATTATATTATATATATATATATATATATATAATTTTTATAAAATAATTAATAAATATAATATATTCATTTGTTTTTGGTTTCAATGGCAAGAAGTTTTGTTTAAACAAAGCAAATTTAGTTAGTTTAAACGTCCAGCAAATAAGTTTTAAAAATAAACAAAGCTTTGAGGAAAAGGACTCACGATATTAGATCGTTTATTAAGTAAAAAAAATTTTGTTATTTTCACAAATAATTTACTTGTAGATACCCTTAGTTTGATTTTGAATACATTTTTTGTTAGCCATCTTATTCAGTTGCTCTCTACTTTATCTTGACCTTAATAGAAAGTTTCGACAATTAACCACAAACGATTTGTGGGCCACATGCTCTGCCTATGGGCCGCCGAAGTCTAAATCCGGCACTGCTGGCACCACTCATGCAAAAAAACCGTCAATTTTGAATAAAATCCCCACAAACTATCAGTAGGAAGGCCACGAGTCGAACCGTCGTTCCAAAAATCAAGCGCCAACAGAAATTTTTACCGACGATGCGGCACGACGGTTTCGCCCCACAGACATCGGTTTTTGGCATATTTTACACGCCGTTTCGAATTGCGGCGATACGAATGGATGAAAATAACCGTAGTCTGTGGAAAAAAACATAAAGCGACGCTTAATGCATTATAAAGTCTCACGGAATAATGCTAAAAGATACAAATAGCAATTATGCTTGCTGCTGGCGCCCCAAGCATTTGCCTTTTCCCCCATTTTATCAGGGTGGGAAATCCCCAAAAAAATAAAACACCTGAGATTATGATTTTACTATAAATAATAAAGTTTTTAAAATTTAAA
>JAHBCN010010025.1:0-33363 GCA_019359885.1 Listronotus oregonensis | reverse complement strand
GAGGCGCCTTTGTACTTAGATTTCCCCTAGGGAATGGGGGGGGAAATGTCTATTGGCATGGCTGACCAAATGAAAAAGTTCTACCACTAACAACCCCCCTCACTATAGGAAAGGGGCTCTATAAGAAAAACGCCATATCAGTTAAAAGGAATCAACATTAGGGGACAAGGTGACAAAACCCTTTTTTGGGTTGACTAAACAAAGGGGCGGCCTCAGTTAGGGCCCAAAGGGAACTCACCATGCTACGATAGATAGATAGATAAATAGATAGAAGCTAATTAAGTGTACCTAATATTAAGGAAAAAAAATATGTTAATGCGCAAAGTGCATTATATAATATTTAAAAATAAAGATCAAAAAACGTGTAATATGGCAAAATTTTAATAAAAATGGCAAGTTTAAAAGGGTTTTTTTGGACTTGCCATTTGATTTTTTCACCAATTCATTGTATCTGTATATAAAGATACTTGAACTTATTAAAAATATAATAAAATGATCCAAATTGAAGTTTTGAATTTTCACGAATATGATGGGCGAAAAAAGGCCTATCTTTACCCCCCTCCTTTGATCGTCCTTTGTTTTTTAGAGCCTCCAAAGGGGGGGGCTTGTTAGAATATCCAAAAAAACATTTTGTTTTAAGTGAGACTAGTTATAAAAAACTCTTAATAAAATTATTATTTTTAAAAACCCCTTTTTATTAAAGCCAATGACGAAACGGAAAAAAAAAACTAAATATTTTAAAGCAGAAGTGTCAAAATACTACATATGATGCAATAATTGTATTCAAAGTGTTATATATCCTATTAAAATAAAAGAAAATATGCCGGTGGTGCGATTTAAAATTTGAAAGTACTCGTTATTTGTTAAATCATAAAACAAAAAAAACGAAGGGGGCTTTTATTTATGTCAAATCCCCTACCCAAATTTTCTTTTAGAAATTTAATTTTATATGGGTAATTTTTGAGGAACCTAAAATACTTTAAAAGTAAAAAGGGGAACAATATTTTAAAAAAGGGGTAATATGAATACAAAATAAAGGAGGACATAAAGTCTGTCCCCCAATTTTTTTAACCGTTTTATATTGCGATAAATTTTTTTAATAGAATTTTCTTTTTTTTTTGAAAATGAAAACTTTCTTTTTTCAAAGGGAAAGTGGGATGGCCCCTTTTTTTGGAAAGGGGTTCCCTTTTTATGTTCAATTCAACCTGCGATTTTGAAAACATTTGTTTATTTATTTTGAAAGGGCGACCAGTTTTAAATTTGAACTCCTTATTGCGTTCTTCGGAAGGTAGGTAAGTATTTTTTTATCTTCACTCAATAATTAATTAGTTTTTAACTGGTTTTTTGATTTTGTCATTCTAAAACGTGATGTAAGTTGTTTTAAAATTTAAAAATATCCTTGAATTGAAATGCGCTCCTTAGAAGAAAAATTGAAGCAGTTATCATCTTTGGGAGGCTAATCGGAATTATCATAATGCAGTTCCATTTCAATGAACGCTTTCCCGGACGGCCAATATGCAAGAAATACTTTCAAAGCTTATGTCAAATTTCAAGTATTAGGTACGGTAAAAGATGCCCCAAGATCTGGAGGCAAAAATTCCCGAAGATGTTAAAGTGCAGGTCCTAGCTGAAATGGTAGTTCTCCCAGCAAAATACAAAGGGGACGTAGCTGACACATGCTATTTCACGTTCTTCCGTTAAGAAAATTTTAAAAAGTAATAAATTCCATCCCTACAAGGTGAAATTTTGTCCACGAATTAACAGAAGATGATCCTGACAGGCGATTACAGTTTTGCGAGATTATGGCAAAAGATTGAAGAAAACCCCAATTATCTAGGCATATTTGCTTCAGCGATGAAAAACTTTTTTCTGAATGGAATAGTCAATACTCAAAATTGGGGATTGGGTGATGAAAACCCCCTTTTCCAACTGTATTTCCCAAAAATAAATTTTGGGGGAGGGGAAATTTAAAGGCCCCCATATTTAGGAAATTAAAGGACACCATTACCCTTTTCACTTATTGAAGATTTGTTGCTCAAAATCCATTTGAATTTTAATTAAAATTACTTTCAACAGGATGGCGCCCGCCTCATTATTTCAGAGATGTTAGAATTACCTTGATCAACTTATCCGAAAGGTGGATTGGTCGCCCAGGTCTGACAGAGTGGCCAGCTCGCTCACCGGACTTGACACCTCTTGATTATTTTCTGGGGCTACGTCAAGTCTCAAGTTTATAAAACAGCTCCTGATTCTCTAGATCACCTTCGACAACGTATCATCGATGTGTGTGCGGAATATCAACCCTGCATAATGTTAGGGAAAATTCTCTAACAGGATGTTCTATTGTCAAGAGGTCCAAGGTGGACATTTTAACATCTTTTAAAAGGAAATATTTGACATTTTTTCTTCTTTCTCACTTTTTATTTTTCTATTAGTTCTAATTTGTTAACTTTTTTAAATTTGTTTAATTAGTTATTAATTTAAAAAAAATATTTATTAATTAAATAATTAATTAGTTTTTATTAGTTACTTACCTAAAATTTTTGTATGTTACCAGTAGGTACATTTAAACCCAAAAAATAACCAAAAAATAAATTATTGGTCCCATTTCAAAATAAATAAAACAAATGTTTTCAAAATCGGAGGTTGAATTGAGCATAAAGCCTTCAAAATGAGGTGTCCCTGACCCACTATTCCATTTAAAAAAATAATGCGAAACCATGCCCAGCTGTCTTTTGACATGTAAAGTTGTCATTTTCAACTAAAAAAATAGAAAATTGTCTGATATAACACCGCGCCAAATTTCATCGCAATATACCCAACGGTTCAAAAGTTAAAGGGACGGACTTTATGTCCTCACTGTATATAGATAAAAAGGAGATAAATAGTTTCTGGCTTTTTTTTCTCTATCTCTTTCGAAACAGTGACAAACCTATAAGTTACCATTAAGGGCAACAAGGATATGTGATCCTTATTTGGTCTTTTTCTTTCCCTATATTTTTACCAGATCCTAGTCCAGGCTGCTGTGGCTATGGATGGACGGATAATGTTTTTATGACAATTAAAATTATACTCAAAAGTAATGTCCGTAAGGTTAAAAGACTAGTTAGTAGAACTTGGCCGCTCATAAGTAAAAGATGAGTGTGGCCAGGCCTTTTTGCGACTGCGAACATGATTGTGTTTTTGAATTATTAAAATAATTTTTAGTTTGTTTATTATTTGGATGGTTAGTTAAAAAAATATAAAAGGTTTTTCTCTATATTTTTAAAAATTATATTGGATATGTTGTTGGGCAATAAATTATTGGAACCTGTTTAAAATTTGTGAAATCATGATTCCTATGTCTATTGTGTTTAGACTTCCATAGTCCTAATTTATTAAAAAAAAAACAACGTTTCAGCTAGTAAGTATATTCAGCAGTCTTTAGGTGAACTCTAAATAAGTAACATCTATCTTAGTGGCATGTTCTGTTTGTGAATCTTGGGGAGGTATCTGTTACTGGCGTAGCTAAGATTTTAAAATTTTTTATCTAATTGGTCCCGAGAAGAATACTTGGGTAAAGAAAATCTGCATTTGAAATTGGCGAAAAAAAGTTGATTTTTTTTCTACCCCTCCCCCTTTCAAAAAATGTAAGTTTTAAAAGTAAATCCCCAATTTGAATTTTTTTCGTAAATTTGATCAAATTCTATGGTTCGCAAAAATATCTATGGTTTTTTAAAAACCATAGCCAGTTATTTTTTACTTAATAATTGTTTTATGCAAATATATCAAATGCAAATGAAAACTGCAGATATATTTGCGTAATTTGGGATTTGACAAAAAAATGCACGAAAAATATATAAATTGAGGATTTGCTTTTAAAACTTAGATTTTCTCGGTGGGGGAAGAAGGGGTTAAACAAAACAACTCTTTTTCGCAAATTCTAAAATAAAAATTTTCTTTACCAAAGTGTTGCCCTAAGGGCCAAAAGCATATGGTATACAGGTGTGGAAAGCTCAAAACCGAACATGGACGTTTCGCAAGTAGAACAAAGAAAACAAATAAACCACTAAAACAGAGTGAGATCGAATTCAAACTGGGACATACGAGCCAAAATAGCTTAAACAGCGTACGCTCGACGAAGGTTGCCGTATGCCTCACATTGCAAAGCTTTGTCTCACTTTTTTCACACAGTTAAAGGGGTTGTCCGTTTCTGTTTAATACATTGCACTTTATCCCTATGTTCGGTTTTGGATTTTCCACACCTGTATACAGGGTGAGTCATGAGGAAATGTCAATACTTGAGGTACGTATTCAGGGTCCAAAAATAAACATAAAAGTCTATACAAATATGAGTCCGCAAGGCCTTCGTTTCCGAAATACAGGGTGTTAAAGATTTTTTTTTGAAAACTAGCTTATGTTTTACTAAACATAATTAAAGAACAATAATTTTATTAAAACTTAAAATACATTTGGTTTTATTTTTTTAATTTTGCTGTAATAAAATCAAATGCGTCGTATTTTTTTTTTAATCCAAATATCTCGAAAACGGTTGCTCATATCAACTTTTAACAAGTATACCTTTTTGACGTAAAAATGACAAAACAGTTATTTAATTTACTTAAAAATGTAATACAGGGCCGTACTAAAAAGTTGTGATTGTTCAAAATAGTAAAAAGACGTATAGGTGGCACCCCCTACAAGTAAGAGCCGTACTTAGATTAGATTCGAATCCGTCATACCAAAAAACCCCGGATACTAATTTTTACTCCAATATTTACATTATGATAGATTTTATTTACAAAAAAAGGAAAAATTAACTAAAACACACCCTGTTTTTCGGAAACGAAGGCCCTTGCGGACCCATATTTGTATAGACGTTTATGTTTATTTTTGGACCCTGACTACGTACCTGAAGTATTGACATTTTCTCATGAATCACCCTGTATATATTATAAAATTAAAAATCCCAGCTACGCCAGTGTTTACAGTTACCTTTTCCTATTTTCTAATTTAAGTCGAAAATTTCTCATATTAATTAACCTAATTCTGTTGCTCCTAAAAATAAATACGAAATCATATTTATTGAAAAAGAAACAAAATGGCTATTTTTTTAATACG
Source organism: Listronotus oregonensis (assembly GCA_019359885.1). Taxonomy (NCBI): domain Eukaryota; kingdom Metazoa; phylum Arthropoda; class Insecta; order Coleoptera; family Curculionidae; genus Listronotus; species Listronotus oregonensis. The sequence continues at coordinate 28,263 of JAHBCN010010025.1, read as the reverse complement.
AAGAAAACCACAAATATCGCTTCTCCCAGTTCCGGTTGGATGATCTTCTACCTACATTTAAAATCAAATAATTTTTAAAATACACAGTTGGTCACCATAATTACAATTAGGCTACTAATTTAAAAAATCTATTGTTAAAGATAATTATTTAAAAAAATGTAACTATAGGGTATTATAGGAAAATGTATTTATAATTGACAAAACGTTTTTTAACAATGGCGATTGCTTTATTAGACTATTCTAAAGTCATAAGTTTTGTTCTAATGTGCCTGCATTCAGAAGTTTTTTAAATTAAAAAAAATGTTTTGGGTAAGTGGGATGATTATTTATTTAAAATGTACATTTAATCAAAATCCGAAAGACCACAAAAACTTTTTTTTTACTTTAGTGCATACACTGAATGAACCTATCCTATCAACCGTTCGGTAGCAAGTCGAACATCGTATTCAAGATTTGATTTGATTAATTCTGAAAGGTTTTTTTTTTTAATTTATTACATAAATCATCTGTTGTGACAGGTACACCTATTATTTTCCAAAATAAAAAAGGTGGTAAGGTTATTGATTTAAAGGTTTTCTAAACTTACCTGAGCATCAAAGGGAACTAAAAATTATTTAAATTTACGGCTTTGAGGCTACATTATTATCTTTTTTTTAAAAATTGGGCCTTTTTTATTTTACGTTTATTTTGCTAAAATACTAGTGGCATTTCAGTTTTTTCTGTGAAATGCATGTTGGTCAAGAAAGTTTCAAGGTGAAAGAAGAACTGTAGAACAATTTTACCTACGCATGCAGGGCAACAAAGGCAAACAAGTATAGTCTGTCTCAAAATATATCGTTATGGGTTTTGACGGACCATACCCCAATAAATATTTAACGATTTTATTACCTATTGTTATTGGGGAAACCCCTTTTTCATAAGGGAGGGGGGGGCCAGGTATTTCTTATATTAACCATTAGGCATATAAATATTTGGCTAATATTTTAGTCCGTGTTGAATAACCGTTTTTACTGTGCGTTTCAAAAAGGTTTTCACTTTCGAATATATATGTTGCGTCAAAATCATTTGTCATTAGATGCAAACCGGCTGTGAAAAATGTGTATGAAACTTTAATCAGTAAAGGTCAATTAAAAAAGAAGCTTTAAAAGAAACCTGTCTACTTACAAAAACCCCAATATATCGATAAGGGATTTATTTTAGTGAAATTGAAAAAAAAAAAAAAACGTAGTGATTTTCAATCTCACAAAGACAATAGTGATCAGGCCCTTTAATAAGAAGGAAAATATATTGTCTTTATGAAAGCGGAGTTATTCCTACCTTGGATAAACTGAAAAAGAAGCTAGACGAAGACGAAACCAATATAAATATTAGCCGTGCCACCCTCCATAGAGTTTGTAAAATGGGATTTAAATACCGCAAAATAGACAAAAGACAAGTAGTAATGGAATGGCACAGATTACGCTCTTGGAGATTTAATTACCTTCAAGAAATTAAAAGATATAGGTTAGAAAACAGATCCATAATTTACCTTGATGAAACATGATTCGATACACACGACACAGTATCCAAAGGATGGGTTGGTTCCAGTCAAAACTGTCAGACGAAAGCACCTTATTAGCATAATACACGCTGGTTCAGAAGACGGATTTGTCCCAAACTGCTTGCTGTTGTCTGCAAAGATTATTAAGGATTCTAGCTTGGATTATCATGAGGATACAAGTGCAGAACTTTGAAAACTGGTTTCAAAATTATCTTTTAAAAATATTCAAACAATAGTGTTATTGTCATGGATAACGCAAGCTACCACAGCCGTCTGCTACACAAAGCACCAGCTTCATCATGTTCAAAAACTGAAATCCAGGAATATTTGTTAGAAAATTATATTTATTTTAAATTCAGTTACAATAAAAACGCAACTTTTAAAAGTCCTAAATTCATATGCAATTAAAAAACAATATGTATGTGATAATTTGGCTGAACAGGCTGGGCATACTGTCTTACGGCTTCCTCCGTATCACTGTATGTTTAACCCCATAGAACATTTGTGGAACCAAGTAAAATCAAAGATCAGAGCAGAATATGTTACACCTACTTTAAGTCCCAGTGTTATAAATTTGATAAAAAATGTAATTACTAACATACCAGTTGAGAGCTGGAAAAAATCACTACAGCACATTATAAAAATTGAGGACTCTTACATTTCTATCCAAAACAACATAAATCCTATTGTAATTAATCTCAATGATGACTCTGATAGTGAAAAAAGATTTAGATATTTAGATTAAAAATGTAATTATGTATAGATAATAAAGTTTTTTCTTATAGTACTGTTTTTTTTTGGATGTTGATCACGAATCTAAAGTCAGTTTTTTTCGGCAACGTTTCATTTTCGAGATCTCCAAATTTAAACTAACTGCACTATCATAGGTTTTTCTTTTTTTTTTCTGGACAACATTGGTGATTTTTAAACAAAACTATCATATAATATTTAAAATTATTTAATATAATCAAATTTGATTTACTTTACTGCTATTTATTGTGTATTATTAGATTTAATATCATCTGCATTAATATGGAAAGAATGAATGACGCCACTCCACAGCATTCCATTCAAATGGTCGATATTTTTGAGAGTTTTGCATTTTAACAAAAAAATCTTAATAAACTTGTGCGGGCGTTCGCAACTCCTCGAAATGAAGCGGTCAAATCGTTTAAGAAAGTTTACAGCTGTACTTGACTCAAGAATTAATAAAAAAAGGTCCAATTTTAACAACAGAAGGAGAAAAAACTAACCCTTTTAAGAGCACATTTAAAATGACAAGTTTTAGAATAACAGCTATGAATAAAAAGGTCGCGTTTTATGTGCGACGTACATATTGGGTCCAAACTATCAGTCTACATGTAAGTTAGGTACTTGGAAAGGTTCGTAAAGTCTTCAGTTTATAAAGTTATATTGACATGACACTCACCATGTCATTAAAAATTACTGTAAGTGTAATAACAAAGCAGTTTTTATTGATTGTTACTGCATAAAAGCACATAAATAGATACCCGCCGTCGCACACGAAAACAGGAGACTACGGCTCTGCACCAAATCTAAATTTGTTGCCAACTTAAATTTATGGCACATACTGATTTTTTAAAAACATTTCCTGGAATTCGTTCTTTTATAATGGGACGAACATTTTTTGATCAAATAGCCCATTGCTATTTTTTCGTTTAACCTTAAAATTTCCTTAGCAGATATTGGCGTATATTGACTACAAAAGGTAAGGGGTTCAACTGTCTTATTCCCAAATGTAATAAAATAATAAAGGTTTAAAATAAAATAATCTCTAAAAATTTTTAAATGGGCTTTAAAAAGTGGGTGGTGGCTTGGGTCTCCTCTGGCCCGCCCAAGCAAGCTCAATCACGCTGAAACCCGCTTTAAAAATATATATATTATTTTATTTATAATAATCTAAAATTTATATAATTTAAAAAAAAAAAAAGTAAAACTCAATTTTTTTTTTTTGTATTTTAATAATTAGACCGAAAAATTATAAATACATTTTTGAGCAGTAATTATTGCAAATAATGTAGTTGCTACTAGTGAGATGCATGCTCAATCGTTTGTAGTTTTTTGTAGTAACTAAAAAATTGTTTTACTTGGTGCGAGTACATAAAATATCGCATATTACAAAAAATAATGAAGGTACAAAAAAGTGCGACAACTACAAAAAAATTAGTTTCCAATTCATAACACTTTGTAGTTTCTGATAATTCGCACTTTTTTTGCCCCTTTTCATTTTCGCCATTAGGCGACCCCGGCGGACCGACGCAACCGGGAAATCATCAACAAAAGTAAAAATTAAAAAATACCGTTGGCTTTTGCCACCAAATAAACTAGCATTAAGCCCCATTGTGGGTCCGGACCTTATCAAGGGATAAAGGGACAGGGTCCGGGGAATGAGAAATTAAATAAATTTTTAAAACGAAACCTAATTGAATAAAGAATAAAAATTTTATTGGCAAAGGGTTAATAAGTACCGAAAAACAAGTTTAATAAAATTTAAGCTAGACACATAAATAAAACTAATAAGAATAACATTATATAAAAACAAAAATTTTTAATTTATTCTAACCTTTCTCTAAATTAAGTTCGGTTTCCCTATCACTATCACTAAATTTATTATTAATGGCTGAACATTAGAATTCATAACCCCTTAAAATTTTCCCCTTTATTTTTGTTTTTGGGTTTTTTCCAACTATCAGCAGTAATATCTTTCCCCCTTTTTATAATTTTTCCACAAAATTATTTTAATGTTGGGGAAGTATTATTTCTTGAAAATTCGATTTAAAATTGTTGATATACCAATCGGGTTAAAACACAATAGTACAAGGTAACGCAACACGGGGGCCCTTTTTTTCAATGAGTTTATCACACCATATTCTTTTTATTAAAAAAGCTTTTAATACTTAAAAAGGGGTTTCCTTTGTGAAGTCTCTTAAAAAAATTTTATTTTACATAAAATTTTTATTTCTGCTTTAGTACTATTGGAACTAGGCAATTGACTATTGACACTGTGATAACTGGCATTATCCATAATAAAACACTATTTTTGGAATTTTTTTTAAAAGCCGGTACCCCAAACCAATTCTCAAACGTTGGCGTCAGTTCTTGGTTGGTAATCCAGAAAAATATGCTATATTTTTAGCGGGCAGAAACAAAACAGTTCGAAACGAAATTTCTGAGCCTGTTGTATTATTTTATCCTCTTTGCCTTTATTTGAGGGTGCTTTGGTGTTACAATTTCTTTAAAGGATTAACTCCAATTTTTTGTGCGGGATATAGTGTCGAACCATGTTTCTCAAGGTAAATTATTTGTGATTTTCATCCCTATTTGTCTTATAGCATATAAAAATCGATAACGCCGTTCCCGTAAAACTTGAATTCCATTATTGTTGACTATAATTTCTTATATTTAAAAACCCCTTTAAGTAAAATTTTTCCTTAAGCTAGATACGCTACAACAAATATTTGTTTCGTCTTTAATGAGTCTTTTTTCTTAGGAAAACCAAAGTAGGTATTGTTTGTCCTTCATACATTTCATAAATTTTTCTTCTTAATAGTCCAAATCACTTTTATCCCTTTCAAGGAGCCGGAGTCACTTGTTTTTCCGGGAAAGGGTTTTGTATTATATCCCTAACTGTAGACAAAAGGTGTTTTTATTAAACCACTCTCCCACAAACATCCCATAATAAAAAACTTTTTGATAAAAACTGGTATACATTTTCGTTATTTCTTTAGCATCGGAACCTAATGCTTTCTTGTAAATGTTTATTACAAGATGGCCCACTATCAGAATCGGCCCATGGCTGCCCATTTTTCCTTTATGTAAGAAAAAAATCACTTGCTTTATAAACAAATTTAATAACGTAAGTTAACTCGTAAACAACTTAATAAAACAAATAAACCCAAATTATTAGACCCAAAAAAACCTGTTCACCTTAATCCCCCAAATTTTAGGAAATAAATAAAAAACTTAGTATTGGTAATAAATCACTATGGATTTTAATGCCAAGGGATTAAAAAACAAGTTATTAAAGATAAAGCTTAAACATAAAAATTTAGTTAAATTATTATATTATATTTTAGATTTTGGGCAGTGCAGGTAAATTAAATTTCAAATTCCGGCTCTGACCGCCAAAATTACAGTTTTTTGGGTCTGTTTATGACCCAAAAGATAATTTAGATTTTATTGCCTCAAAATTCAAAAATTTCTGCATACACTTTACTTTAAATGTAATTAAATTGAAGCCCGCCCATCTAGGCGACGCGATGCGGCGCGTCCCGATTAAATGCATCAGGAGTACTTTACATGTAATCAATTTGATGCGCGTCGCATCGCATCGCGCCACGTCGCTCTAATGGGCGAGAACCTTTATTTTTCGTAATATGCGATATTTTGTGTACACGCATAAAGTAAAAAAAAAAAATTGATACTACAAAAAATTACAAACGATTGAGCATTCTCCCTGGGAGCAACTAATTATTTAAAATTACTGCATAGAAATGTATTTATAATTTTTTCGGTCTAATTATTAAAACTACAAAAAAATTGAGTTTACTACATTCATCGTTTGTAGTTTAAAATAAAATAAAAAAAAAAGATATTTTTTAAAACAGGTTCCAGCGTGATGGAGCTGCCCAAGCATACGCCACTGTATGGCAGATTTTTGATTTTTTAATAAATGTTCGATGATCTTTTATGCGTTTGACTAATGGTTTGGAAGTTTTACCCATATAAAATTTATTAAATTTACAAGGGATCTTATAAATAACATTCTTTTTATTTTCGTTCATTTGGTATGGTTTTATTTTTGTTACTTAAGATCTAATGGTGTTTTGTGTTTTAAAGGTAGTATAAATGTTAAATTAATTACGCATTCGTTGGGTTTAAGTTTATAATCCAGGAATGTATGTTTAAAATAAATTTGGTAGGTTATTCTAATTTTATCTTATACATGTGTGTTTAAATTTGAAAAACCCTTTTTTTTATAAAATTAAGAGGATAAGTATTTTGAATCAAAATAGATTTGAAAAATTTTTTTAGCGTGTATATTTTGATCAAAACAAATTGCCTTAATTCTATCAAGGGATTTTAAAACATGAATTGCCACAACAACATAGAACGTATGTATAAAGAAATGTGTTTTATTTTGGCTCAAAATTTGTCAAGGTTTTAGTGGAAGTGGACCGATCTGCAAAACTTCATTAAAAAATACAAAATTTAATTTTAATCCTAAAGATGACCTGGATTCCATTAATCCCTCCAAAAGGATGTTAAAATTTTTTTTTTGGAAAAACCCAACACCTTAAAAACTTAGTTTATACCTTTTTTTTTCCTTTTACCCCAAAAAGCAAGGGGAAAAAAAGGGCCTTAATAACGAAAAACCAAAGGGGAAAAACGAGCTCCTCCTGCGACTCCAAAAGTGTCTTATCTCGCATTTCCGGCGAAATGACAAGCGACAATAACGAAAATGATAATGGAAAATTGCCGGATATCGTGGTTGAAGCGAAGATTAACACTGATGATGATCAAATTGAAGAAACGTACTTTTCGGTTGCCATACAAGTATTTATACCATTTTTAATTGCTGGATTCGGAATGGTCTTTGCTGGACTTGTCCTTGACAAAATTCAGGTAAATACAGATCTACAGGGTTGTCCAACGAGGGCTTGACCGGCCGCTTTCTTTGACTCTACCTGTACTTTTGTAAAAAAAAAAAACAGCCTCTTAAACTTTGGGAAGATGATGAAAAACAATTAAAATAAAAAAAAACTGAGTATTTTGATATTTTTTTATATGGAACCCCTTATTTTTTATTAAATTTATTTTCTCGAATCTTTTTTGAAAAACTTTGAATTTAAAAACGTCTATTTTTCGCATGTTTAAATCAAGAAAATGTTTTTACCGTTCTATTCCCACGATTGATGCGGGTTCTTTTTTATTCTTTTTTTACAGTAATAAAGGGGTTTCCCAGGTTTTAAGTCCTAATAAAACTTGGGAAAAAAAATTTGGGCGGAAATTTTTTAAACCCCCCTTCTAAAACCCCCAAGTACCCCAGGCCAAAAAAAAAAGAATCGATTTATTTATACTGTCTAAATTTTTGAGATCGTCCTAAAGTATAAAAAAAAAGAAAAAAAAATAAATTAACATTATTTGGGTTAAAAACCCAAAAATAAATGTTATTAGAATTTTTTACTTTTAAAACCATAATTAAAACCTTGCCTAAAATTGAACCATTTTAATAAAACCTGAGGAAAAATAAAAAAAGCCAACTATTCCCAAATTTTTTGGTTTTTTTTGACGGTCTTTAAAGGTTTTTTAAAATTGAAAAAAGAATTTTTGGGTTTTTTTAACCCCCTTTCGTTTAAAAAAAACACAAAAATGGGGGTTTAAAGGGGAAACGTTTTAATCTAAAACTCGCCAAAAAATTTTTGAGTTTTCCCCCTTTTTTATAAACAAAAAATTTAAAAAGTTAAAATTTGGGAACATTTAATAAATTTTAACCCAAAAAAAATTTTAAAGAAATTTAAAAAAAATTTAAAAACCAAATTTTAAAAAAAATTTTAACTAGACCTTTAAACCCCTACAAATGGTTTTTGGGGCCCAAAAAAAAAAAAATTACTTAAAAATCCAAATTAATTGGGCCAAAAATTAAATTTTTTTAATTTTTAAATTTTTTAAAAAAAAGAAAAATTTCAATTTTCGTTGGGGGAAAAGAAGAACAATTTTCCCCCGGGGTTTGCAAATTTTATATCCTTTTTCCAAAATTTAAAAAATCGAAAAAAAACCCCAGGCGGCCTTGGGGTTTTCCCGGGTTTTGTGTGAGAACGCCTTTTCCCCCGGACTGTGCGGGCCAATTTCCTTGTGGGGGGCGGTAAAAAGTTTTAAAAATTTTAATTTTTCAAAATAAAATTTAAAAATATTTAAATCTTTTAAAAAAAAAATTATTTTTTTTTCACTTGGAGTTTTGAGGAAATAACGGAACTGGTAACCCAAAACCCCGGCACTGTTGGAAAAAAAGGAAATTGGAAATGACCCTTGCGTCGCGACTTTCCCCCAAAGCCAAATTTGGGTCCATGGATACAACGCAAAAAATCAGTATTATTGGGGGAAATTTAACGCTCACCCAGGAAAAGGGGTTTAATTTTGGGGGCCTTCAAATTTCCCAGAAAGGGGGCACCATGCCGCCGGCAAGGAACGCGGGAGAGAAAAAAAAATGCAAAAAACCCTTTTTTTTTCCTGATTGTCGGGGGAAAATAAACCCCCTTTCGATGATTGGTCAGCCCCCGTCGCCAAACCACGGGAGCGAAAAAAAATTTAAACTCAATTTTTCTTTCCCCTCATTTTTTTTTGTACTCCCGGGGGGCCCCGGGCCCCCTCTAGTAGGTATTCTTGAAAACTAACTCTTTTTTTTTTAAACTTGTAAAAAAGTAAAAAATGGGCATTTTAAATAAATTTTTTAACCTTATTTTTTGGAAAAAACCAAATCCTTTTTTTGTTTTAATTTTAAATTTTCAAAAAAAAAAAAAATTTTTATTAAAAAAAAAAAAAAATTAAAAAATTTTTAATTTTAATTTTAAGGACCCTCCTTTGAAAGCCTTTTGAAGGGTTTACATTTGGGAAAATTGCACGTTTCATAAACAAGTACTACCTTTTTAGGAAAATAAAACTACAAACCTTATAGCGCCATCTCTTACTTAACAACAAAACCTATTAAAGAACCAATTATAATTTTTTTTTTCAGTGCCAAGCAATTGTGGTCGGATGTCTTGGTGCCTTGTAGCCATTGTAAGGGGGAATAAAAAAAACGATGTCGAACGGCCATGCCTACTTTTTGTGCCAATTTTACAGTTCAATTGCCAGTTTCGTCCCGGGTTAATCAAAGGGGAGTCATTGTATTCCCAGGCATTGTCACATCAATCCAGATAATGTCCCCGCCCATTGCAGCCAGTCTAGGGTATAACCTCTTCTTATTTCTTGGGCATCCCCCTTTTTTTAATTAAAAAAAATTTTCAAAAAAAAGGTTTTTTTTAAAAAAAATTAACAAAATTTTTTTTAAAAAAAAATTTCATTTAAAATTTTTGGATAAAAACCAAAAAAAACCAAAAAAAACTCAACACTTCAAAAAAAAATTTCCAAAGCAGGGGGTTTTTGTGAAAACCTTCATTTGGGTGTCCCCAAACTGTCATAGTATCCCTAGATTAATAAAATAAAAAAATTTTTTTAAAAGTACTTCTTTCCAAAAAATTTTAAAATACTTTAAAATACTACCCAATATCTTGTTAAAGTAAAAAAAAATTTAAAAGGACAAAAAACCAAAGGGGCGCCTCCGGTAGTGAAAGACGCTCCCGGAAAAGAAGAAGATTTTAAATAAACCAAAGTAAATTGACTTGATTCATGTTCCGGGCCCAAAAATTCCACCCCCCCACCCCTTTTTTTTTTTGTGGGCCTGTGTAATTGATGTATCAAATTGTACTTACTTGCCAATGACTATATCTTAATCCTCAAGTTAACATAGTTTACGTAACACTACTTTTAACAGTAATAATACCACTGTAAACCATAAAACCCCCGCTCAATTCTCTTTCAAGTCTTGACGTCTCGTGTGTCGCGTCGCGTTGATTGCAATGGTTATTTACGCGCAGTGTTGCCAACGTGGAGATGTTTTAAAGAGCGTTTGCTATGCGGTCTAGCAAACAACGACCATTAAATTGGATAATAGGTTGATTTCGTTTGATTTACATTATGATATTAAATTTTTTTCAACGCTTCGCGGTGCACTTGGATAAGCTCTGTGGAGCACCTAGTGCACCGCGGTGTACAATTTGGGAATGACTGGTCGAGGACATCAAAATAAAGATCTCCACAGACTCCAGCTTGGTCGGCATTTTTTTAAAGTCAAAAAAATTATTTATTGGGCTATACGTGAGTTTTAAATAAAAACTTGATATGTTATAGGTCAACAAGATTGGTTAGCACCTCTCATCATAGCAGGATACATACTAGCCATTCCATTATGGGTATGGATAGCCAAACGCAATCCTCAAACGCGCGATGTCCTCTTTCACGGCTGGACACCAGTGGTAGGAGCTATGCTAATCAGCTCCATGGGCGGCCTTATTTTGGACTTTATGGTATCCAGATTCGAAGGAATCGCCGTTTTCCAACCAGTGATAAACGGGGTCGGCGGGAACCTCGTAGCAGTCCAAGCCAGCAGGATATCCACCGCCCTGCACAAGGAAGCCGAATTGGGAGTGTTAAACTCCGAGAATGAAGAAGAGGACGAAAAGAAAATTTTTATATCACCCATGACTGGCTTCTGTGGAACCGATGGCCACGCTCGAACCACTAGGGTACTAATGACTATGGTCTTACCGGGGCACCTAATTTTCATATACACTATAGATTACATCAAAGATGGTGATACGTCTCTTAATTCTCTCTTCGTTGTTGTCTACTTGCTAGCAGCTATAATGCAAGTCGCCACTTTACTATACGTCGCTTATATATTAATACATTGGATGTGGAAGAAAAAAATCGATCCGGATAACTCAGCGATTCCCTATTTGACCTCGGCTGGGGATTTACTGGGAATTACATTATTAGCAATTGCGTTTCAGTTCTTATACTTGGTCTCTGACCACGATACTCCTATGGATTAAAGTTCGATCCGGATTGGAGTTTGATTCGGATTAAACTTTGATCCGGATTAGAGTTAGATTAGGATGAAATTTTGATCCGGATTATAGTTTGATCCGAACCAGAGTTTGATTATAATTAAATTTTGATCCGGATTAGAGCAGATTTGGATTATAGGTTGATCCGGATTAAAATATAATCCAGATAATTTAGCAATTTTTTGTTTAAACCGGGGTTTACATGACATTACGTTTTTACCGATTACGTTTCAGTTTGTACTTCATGTCCAACTTTGATGTGCTATAATTTGATCTAGATTAGAGATGTTTGATCCAGAATTCGTTGTTAGTGTTTGCTTACAGTTCTTATAGTATCTGACCAAAGAGTTAGAATTTATTTTCGATGATAAGTATATTTAAATAAAATAAATAAATTTTTAAAGTTCATAGAGTTATTACATGATTAAATTTTTACTTTCAAATAAATATTTAAAGTACAACCTATTATACAAAATTAAAAGTATTAATACCCAATAAATCCTTAACAAAATGTATTACAGGTCGCGATCCTTCAAAAAAGAATCATTAGATTTCAAGTATACTACGAATTACAATTCTTTTCTTAAGAAAAAAGAAACCAACCAGGTAATCGATGCCTATGTATTGGATCACGAATCCGCATTATCTTTAGTTTTTACTCTTAGGAATGGTAACTACAATACCAACGATACCGAGCTTAAAAATTTTAGTCTCCTCTTCAGTGCTTTAACTTTTTAACAACAAATAGTGATGGGTTTTAGTTTTTGGTGAAGTTTCTTTAAATTTGAATATGTTATTTTTGAGATCAAGAGAAATAACCTCTAAATTCCCAACTATACGGGACATTTTATTGTAATTTTACAGGAAATTTCATAAATACCCTTTAAGAATTTTTCTGTTTGCGGAATATAAAGATGTAATAAAATTTTAAATAATTTTTTTGTGAGACACCCTGTATAATAATTATAATAAAATGTCCCATTTAAAAGTCCATCAAGGATTACATATATTAAAAATTTATGAAGACCGCACAACCAAAAGTTTTAAGATGAAATGCACGTAAAAGTTATGCCCATTTTTAGGTACATCTGGAATCCTTTAAAAATGAATAGATTCCTTTAGGAATCGGGTTCTTACAAAGGGAAGTCGATTCCGGATGCTTTTAAAACTATATAAAAAATCCGGTTCATGGATCCTGTTTTTACAAAGTAATTGATTCCAGTCTTCGGATCCGTAAAAGGAATCGATTTCTGGATTCGCTTCCTACTCAGCTCAGGTATTACCAGCCTTAGAAGGAAAATATTTTGTCTCCTGTCGCATTAGTATCTGTTAGTTATAGTTTGAAATTGAAACAAATAAATTCACACAAACGCAATGACGTTTTTTAAGTACAATAACTAGGTTCCAATATAGATTTTTTTTGCTCTGTTTGCTTCAGAGCAAAAACACAAAATCCATACGCGTTTATTTATTCAAATTTCATATCGTTTTGATCAAATATGGTTTCCTTTAAGGTAAGTTGAGAGAAATATTAAAGATAATTGTTTATTTGAAACCTGAAGCTTAGTTTTTAATAAACAATAAATACAGAATAAGCTAGATCACTTTTTAAAATTGCTGTTTAGAATTGTTAAGTAACAAAGGGTTTTAAGACATTTCAAACTCATTTTATGTTATTCAATGATTTTAAGAAAGGCAACTGTCAAAAAGAATTTTGTAAAATTCTAACCGTTGTTACTTTTACTAAATCGGTGAAATTAAAAAAACGGCGAATTTAAAATACAACCTGTTGCCCAACTGTGCAATGAAAAGCGTTTTTATAAATATTTTAGAATGGAAATTTATTTTTCTTTTTTTGAGATATTATACCTCAATTAAGGTTTTAAAAATATTTCTGTTTAACGAAAACCTTTTTTATTGTGAAGAAAGTTTTCATAGCATTTACCTTTAAGATAAAAATATTTTTTTTAAAAAATTTTCTGCGATTTTGTTTTTTTAAATTTTTAAAATGTTTAATTAATTAGCGGGCTGATATTTATAATTTTCGGCCTCAATCGTATAAAATTAAAAAATTCTTTTAAAACTGAATTTAATACTTAAGTAAATGATTTTAAATTAGAGAAAACGATGAAAAATGCGGGTGTTTGAGAAAAAAATAAAAGCGCTGAATGTTTGTTTTTCGCAGCAAAATTTTTCGTCTGCCAGTAGGTTGACTTTTCTATAATTTGAAAATATATACTTTTTGGAATAGTATAAAACGCTGGGCAATGTTAAGTGACGATTCATCTGAAAAATATTTAATTATCCTTAAAAAGGTATGTCTTACCAGATGGTCTTCAAGGAAAAACGCTTTATTAGCGGTAAAGAAAAATTATTTATTAATCATGAAAACTTTGTACCAACTAAATTTAATTTCGAATAAAAAAGATGAACGTGAAGAATGTGAAAATATAATTAACATTTTAGAGAGTTATTATTTCTTAGTGCTTGTCACATTTTTTCCTTCACTATTTGAAATCATTAATCCTGTTTTTAAAGCTCTACATCATGAAAACAATAACTTACAGAAAACTAGTATTTTATTAGGTAATCTTTTGAATAGACTGTGAACTAAGACATCAAAATTTATTCAATAATTTGCTAAATGAGTCCAAAGATTTAGCAAAAGAGTGGGGAGTAACAACTATTTTTAAAAACAAAAGGCGAAAGACAACGAAGCGTTTTTTTAATAAATTATCACAAGATGAGAGAATATCAGACCCGGAATCCATTTTCAAAGTCAGCTGTTTAGATATATTAATTTCTCAAACTAAACAAAGATTTCAGAGCCTTTGGGACCTGAGTAGTATGTTCGAAATATTACAACCGGAGAAACTCCTGTCTTCTTCAAACGGAGAGATATTCAAAGCTTTCGGAAAACTATTGGCTAAATACAGTAAAGACATCTCAGTTAATTTTTATGACCAATTAAAGGCTCTAAAAACATGCTTTCAATCTGAAATTTAAAAAATTTATTCCATTAAGGAACTTACTGAATTATTGCTGATAAAATTCAATAGTCTTGCATCTAGTTTTCCGGAGGTAATAACAACATACATTTTATTCTTGACCCTGGAACTGCAGAAAGAAGTTTTTCAAAACAAAACTGATAAAAAAATACCTAAGAACTTTGATGGGACATGAACGCCTGTCAGACCTGTTACTATTGTCCAGAGAGGCAAAAACTTTAGAAAAACTAAAGTCATTAGCTATAAATGATTTAATAAATTAATTTGCCGAAAAAAAAGGCAGGGAGAGTGTATATTTAATGAATCGTTTGTAAAAATTTTGGAAAAAGTGACAGATAGATAATTATGATGAATAAGTATTTCTTTTCATTTTATACAAACATTTTTTTCTTTTGTGAGAAATCTTTACCCTTTATCAGGACCCCCAAACAAATTTTTATACGGGGCCCCACAAAGGCACGCCACGCCACTGATTTCAGGTCACATTACATGCATAGCCTCAGCAGCTGATTCAAAAAAGTTTGGATTACTTTTTCGAGAAAGAAAGTATTTTTCTCTTTCTAATCTGTATACTCTTTATGTATCCCAGATCAAACTCTGCTTAGAATATTGTTGGCCAGCATAATTCTTTCTCTGGCAGCTACAATAGAGCAACATATAGTGTCACTTCTGTGCATCTTTTTACAGTTCAACTGTAGAGGCCCCAAACTTTCCACTTTGTTCGTTTCTTTATCCCTAAAATTTCCAATTATGGATCCTGCTAGCAGCAGAAGTCCTTTTCCTCCAAATTTTTAAGTCTCAAGTGAATAAACTCCCTCTTACCACACTTGAGGCACCCGAGGTACGATAGTTTTTAAGCCTCAGCCTTTGTGGACTGTCCCAAGACAAAAAAAAATAGGTTCGTGTTCGCCAGCACATATAGAAACGAATTATAGTAATTGTTTTATCATTCATTGTCGATCTTATACTAATTGATTAAACCTTATTTTTTTATTTTATTAGGTAAATGTTTAAGTTAAGATGAGTGTTATTTATTCAGATTTTAGAATAAACTATAATACATCCCAAATGTTACACAAAACCTAAAATGGCGAATTGTATAACAATCTTACGAGGGCTAACCAGGTAGTCTAGTTAACAGATCAAAAACGTGTTAGTTCGAGATAGGACTGATCGATAGCTTGAATTCGGAATAATGTTTAAAAAAATGTATTTGAAGGATTTTTTAGCATTGCAAAAGTTAATAACACATTAGGTTTAAAAAAAAGGCTTTTCGTTTTTTACTAATAACTCCAAAACTATTAATAATTAGGAAATTAAAAGAAAGCTCCTTAAATAGGAGGAAATTTGCAATTAAAAAATCCTTGAGTTGTATCTCCATTATTTATGATTTAAACTAAAAAAGGGCTTCGCGACCGCTAAGGCATGCGCGCACCTCCTCTTAAGCAAGTACGCTACAGAATTAAATATTAATTATAACATTTTAAAAAATTCTAGGGTTTCTATACACTTAATAAACAAATTCCCGTTGAAAACAAGTTTTAAAGTTCTTTTTTCAACAAGTAGGGGTATTGTCAATAAAATTTTGCCAATTTCCATCTTCATTGAGGACAATGAAAAATGTTTAAATAATTGATCCATAAATTTTTCGCTTCTTGAAGCCTCTCTTATATTATAACTTATAGGATCACGTTATAAAAGTTTTTAAGTCTTTTATTTTGTTTACCATATTTTTTTTAATTAACAAAAAATGAAATTCTTAGGGTTTAAGATTTTTAAAATAAGCATCATCTTGTAGGTAAATCTTACACAGAGCCGAACTCTTTCAATGGTTTCGATAAGTATTTCTCTTGGTGTAATTTTCTAAATCTTACTTTAATTTCCATTTTAGTTCCAGTAGCAGGGGCTACACCATGTAGCAGGAGCTTCATCATAAGCTTTGTGTTTGAAAAAAATCGAAGGATGTGAGATCAGGTGACTTACAAGTAATCACTGGCTAACCTATCAAAATTATCTCTGATGGAAATGTCAGCACCACAGGTTTTTAAATATTCAAAGTTGCTCTTAAATCCTTTTCGTGCCGCACAGTGAGCGGCAGTCCAACCATTTTTATTTCGACAGTTTATGTCAAAGTTCAGCTCATTTAGAACATAATCTAGTATATCCAGATTTTCCTGAGAAGCTGCTAAATGTAGAATGCTGAAAAAACATATTAGATACATCCTTTGAACATATACAGGGTGATTCCTAACTTGAGGCTTTTTTTACACTGTGTATAAAACTCGTTAAAATAAGCAACTTTTTTAAGTAAACTTTTTTCAAAAATTCAAAAATAACAAAGCTACATAAATGTCTTTGAAAGCGTGTCTAGTGCGGGCCGCATGGCTGCATCGCCAGTCGGGAGGCCGGTCGTATTTTCGAATGTAACACGCGGGCTGACCATTTTACTGGCGAACTCGAGTGCTACCTTGCACCAAAATTTTTTTTCGTAAAAAGATCCAAAATGCACAATTATTTGTTTTCTATAAAGGAAGCATATTTTATTGTATTGTCTAATTTTATTAATTATGGATTTGTCGTGCTTGCCAGATGGCTATTGTTATTTAGAAGTTAAAAAATAAAGACGCAGTAAATGTAAGTAGCAATAATAATAAAAATGTTTATTCTTAACCCTTAAGAATTAGGTTATTTTAACCCCCATACTAATTGAAGTTGTGCTTGTCGGCTCTTTGACGGAATAATTTGCCGACAAAGAAAGGTTGGGTAATTAATTGATAATTGATTTTGTCGTTGTAGGATTTATTTTAAAACCCTTTTAAAAACAAAGTTTTTAGATTTGTCTTTTATTTTGAAGGGTTTAGGGCCTACATCCAGGGTCTTCTTTTAAATCTTGTCACCTTTATTATTTTTTTGTGCCACTGCGATAAATATTTAGGAAATCTACAGGGTGACGCGGATTCAAATGTACATACGATACCATAAGATATTGATATCCTTGGAGGTTTTAAATAATTCACGTTTAGTAGTCCTATCTCTAACCTTTACCGAGATACAGGGTGTTTTATAGGTTTTGCCTAAAATTCATTTTTGTAATATTTCTAAAAGCACTTAAAATAAAATATTCATAATGGGTAAGAATCTTTTATATATAGGTGGGTTTAAAATGCTATATGCAAAAGTTTTAAAATACAGGTCCGAACTTAAAAAAATAGTTTTCAATTTATTTAAAAATCATCATATCAAATTTTTTAAAATTTCTTTTTGAAAGGGATCTAGAATAGTTTTTTAAAAATTCGAATGGAAATAAACAAAAAAAATTGGTACAATAAAATATTTCCAAAATGCACCGCAAAAAAAAACACAACTCTTATTATTAAATAGTTTTGACATTTTGACATTATTTGTTTTACCAAAACATTTTGTCGTACTCGTATATTTTTTTTTAAATACCTTACCAGTTTTCTAGAATCAAGAATATGCCGACATTAGTTTTGTGTAGGCTTATTGCTATGGCAATAAGCACAGAATAATATCGACCAACCTGTTAGACACCCAGTTCAAGATGAATATAAGCCCCACCATATTCTGCAAGGGCTATTTCTGACTTTTTTAAATGAGACCTATCCTAAGAGATGGATAGGCCGCGGGGGGCCTTATTCCTGGCCAGTAAGATCCCTGGATTTCAATCCATTAGATTTTTTTTTTGGAGCCACATACAAAATTTGGTATTCGAAGAAAAAATCAATACCTGTGATCAGCTGTTACAAAGTATTATCTTTTTATTGCAAGAAATAAAAAATATTCCAAATTCAATTAGAGAGGCAAAAATTAATAAAGGTGACAAAATTTAAAAGAAGAACTATACTTCTTAAACCCTACAAAATAAAAGACATCTAAAAACTCCTTTTTTAAAAGAGTTTTGAAATAAAGCCTACAACGACAAATAAATTTAAAATCAATTACCAAACCCTTTCTTTGTCGGCAATTTATTCCGTCAAAGAGCCGACAAGGACAACTCAAATATGTATTGCTGTAACAATAACCTAATTCTTAAGGCTTAAGCATAAACATTTTTATTATTATAGCTACTTACATCTACTTCCTCTTCATTTTTTAACTTGCAACAAAACACATGTTTTTTTTTCTAAATAACAATAGCCATCTGGTAAGCACGACAAATCCATGATTAATCAAATTAAACAATACAATTAAATACGCTACCTTTATAGAAGACAAATAATTTTGCATTTTGGATCTTATCGCGGAAAAAAAGTCTAGTGCAAAGTAGCACTCGAGATCGCCAGTAAAATGGTCAGCCCGCGTGTTACATTCGAAAATACGATCGGCCTCCCGAATGGCGATGTCGCGTGTTACTTACCTCCATGCGCGCGGGCCCGGGCATAAAAAGATAGTTTATTTCTTATTTACGCTTGTTTTTGTCGTGTTAATCACACACTTTGAGTCAGTCGTATTGCTTTATCCAAAACCAATGAATACGTGGATATGTTCCTCATTTATGGAGAGTGTTGTTAATCTGCAAACGTTCCGTCGGTTTAAATTTAAAAAAGTGTGAACAACATTGCGGGAAAATCACGTTCAACGTGTCCAAGCACTACAGCCCGAAGATTTGGTGGGCGGTGACAACTTACTTAAGATCAGGTCCGTATTCGACGCACTAAATGAATGTAAGATCCTTATTTTTTAGTAGGTATTTTGGAAAAAGCTATTTTAAAAAGTTGTTTATTTTAATGAGTTTTATATACAGTTAAAAAAAAAGCGTCAACTTAGGAATCACCCTGTATATCTAAAGGGACGACCTGGCCAGTTGACCGTGCAAACAAGCGTGCGAGAGAGAAAAAGAAATAGGTGTATAACCTGTCTCTTTCTCTCCAACATGCTAATTGGTCAACAGGGACCAACCAGCACGCAGAGCAAAGAGTATACCGCTCTCACCGACTAATCAACACGTTGGAGCGAGAGAGAAAGGTTATACCCCTATTTATTTTATCGCACAGCGTTGCAGTGTTGGGGAAAAATATTGTTAGTAAAAGTGGTCAAGAGAAATAGCTGGAAATTATTTCCAAGTTTATGAAATGGCCGCTAGGGGGCGTAACTGCAATCTTGAATCTAAAAAAGTGCTGTTTCTGTGAATTTTGTATAACCTAACAAAAATCCTGATCTTTAAGTCGAGGATAATATGAACCTTTTTGTTTGACAATTTTGCTATATCTCTAAAAATAAAGTGGTGGGGGCGTATTCAAAGGTTTCCGTCAAACACACCCTGTATCTTCGAAACGGCTGAGCCGATTTTAACAAACTTGGGCTAGTGGAAAAGAGCTATTCTTGGGCTATAAATCTTAAAATATTTAAAGTTTTGATAGTTTCACACGTCGCCGCTAGAGGGCTTTTTTCGACATTCCGACAGAAATGGTTAATTTTTTCAAAAAATTAAATGCATTGGTATAATTTTTTCTTTATGAAAAAGTAGCTTAATAATGCCTAAACAAGCTTGCGAAAACCGTATCTCGATATCTTGTTCCTTACCTAAAATTTAGGCCAAAGAAAATTTTATTCGTCAATATCTCAAAAACTATAAAAGCCACAAGAAATATTACAGGACATAAATTATGTATTTTTATAAAACCTTTAATTTAGGTTAGAACATCTTTTCGTCTAAATGCAATACTTTACGAGTTATAATCAAAAAATAGAATTTTCAGGATTTTTTCAAGGAAAGATTATTTAACCTAAATTTTTTATAAAATTTCTTGTAGCTTTTATAGTTTTTGAGATATTGACGTATAAATTTTCTTTGGTCTAAATATTAGGTAAGGAACACGTATCGAGATGTGGTTTTAGCGAGCTTGTTTAGGCATTATTTAGCTACTTTTTCATAAAGAAAAAATTATACCAATGCATTTAATTTTTTGAAAAAATTAACCATTTCTGTCGGAATGTCGAAAAAATCCCTCTAGCGGCGACGTCTGAAACTAACAAAACTTTAAATATTTTAAGATTTATAGCTCAAGAATAGCTCTTTTTAACTAGCCCAAGTTTGTTAAAATCGGCTCAGCCGTTTCGAAGATACATGGTGTGTTTGACGGATACCTTTGAATACCCCCCACCACTTTATTTTTAGAGCTATAGCAAAAATTGTCAAACAAAAAAGGTTCAGATTATCCTCGACTTGTACTTGTACTTGCAAATTGGGGGTTGTTATACCCCCGGATGGCTTTGCTCATGAATTCGCCAGCTCGCCCTCACCCCTCCAAAGCTTAGCAAGAGGCGGAGCAACCCTTCCGCATTGGTTACACCCCCGTTAAAACGGGTTAAGAGCGGGGCTAGACATATTTCTTAGGAACTCCGATGTAGTCCGACTCGAAACCGTATCAAAGATCCCGACTATTTCAATTAAGAAAGCTATTCAAAGATACATTCAGTTGTCGAGAAATGCAACAACAAAATCCAGATATAACCGGTTTCTTTCAGTTTCTTCTTTTGTCTTCACGAGCATGTGCTCTATACCGCCATTAGGTCAACGTCACCACGTGTTAATCCAAAAAGAAGCTTTATAGGAATCACTCCAGACTTCGTAACTACACTTTCACCACACTCTGAATGGCAGGTTGAGTTTTTCCTTGATCCCCGACGGGAAATACAGCAGATACGGCTCCTTCTACCGCCTACCCGGAAAAAACTATGTAGTTTTTTTTATCGACCGCACCTCACTGGTCGGAGGTCAAACAGAAACTGATCCTCGACTTTAAAGATCAGGTATTTTTTTGTTAGGTTAATATAGCAAAATTCACAGAAACATCACTTTTTAGATTCAAGATTGCAGTTACGCCCCCTAGCGGCCATTTCATAAACTTGGAAATAATTTCCAGCTATTTCTCTTGACCACTTTTACTAACAATATTTTTTCCCCAACGCTGTGCGATAAATATTTTCTGAGATACAGCCGGCCTCCTTTCTTAGTTGTACACCCTGTAGTTACATGCTGGAAGAATACATCTTGTGTCTAAGAGCAGTTTTACACATACGACAATTATTTCGAAATTTGGGCTGAACATTTAATCAATAATTATTATGTGTTTTGGTTAGGAGGCTGTTTAAGTATTATGAAAGCACTATAGAGGGACGGGGATCTTTGTTTTGCTTATTTTTAATGACATGGGGGTGGGGGGTCTAGATGGTGATTACGTCAGCAGTAGTTATTTACTTTTTTACACGACAACCCACACATTGTCAATGTTTAAAAACGATACGCATTTTTTGGGGATTCCAGAAATTAAAAGAAAAATGCATATACCAATGTTTACATAAGCATGAGAGGGGAGTGGGAGCTTTGCCTACTTTTGCTGACATGAGGGAGAGGGGGGGAGGTAAATAATTGTAATAAATCTGCTTACGAAAAACTTGAAAGGCCCCTATGGGACATTTATTGATCCCAACCTACATTTTTGCAATAATGATACCGAATTTTAGGTTCTATATTTTAACCATATTAATAAAAACTATCATCCAAATTTTAGAGATAACAAATTTCTTAGTAATACCACAAAATGGTAAAAAAAATCTAAATATAATTTAATCTCGCGTGGCTTATTGTAGTAACACGGAAAAAAACATTTTAAAACTGTATAATAAGTATCATATTAAAACGGCATTTAAATCACAAACTACTCTAAGAAGCATTTTTACTAAGACGAGACCAGGCAACAAAGTTTCAAATAATGACTGTATCTACCAAATTCCCTGTGAATGTGGTAAGGTATACATCGGGGAAACAAAAAGACCACTCGAAGTTAGAGTCAAAGAACACAAAAAACATACGGAACGAGGTGAAACGTCGAAGTCAGGGATTGCCGAACACGCTTGGTCAAAACAACACCACATACAATGGTCGGAAGCAAAAACATAAAAAAAACCCACTGGAAGAAAAATATTAAAGAAGCTGTAATGTAAACATCCAAAATTTACTTAGCAAGCTTAGTATCGATATTCCGAATATCTGGCAGCCGTTGCTGAACCGTGAAAAGTTGGTCAAGCTTCGCTGAACAAGGGATAGTATACAAGTCGTAGCTTTTAATAATAGTTTTTAGTTATTACTTGAAAACGGTTGGAGATACATCACTAACCGAAACGTTGTGTAACAAATAACAAATAAAGACAATGGAAGTCCAAGATTTTTGTGTTATTCTAAACCTACACTAAAAATCATATCATCGTAGTTAACTTTCTCGAGAAGATCTCGAAAAACCGAGATTTCCTTAAACAATGCCCTCTGGTTGGTGAACTACAAACTAGCCGACACCGAAAAGAACGGCATTTGAGAGCTTTAAGGATTCGACACATTTCATTAACAAAATAAGAAACATCACGTGCAACCCGGAAGACAAGTTTTGACGTTCTGTCCCTCTTCACCATGGTACCAGTCAACATTGTCTGACAACCACGTATTTTTAATGGAACGACCAACAACACACTGATGGCGTAGCTATGGGAAGTCCGTTAAGCCCTGTCATAGCAAACTATTTTATGGAGCAATTTGAACAGAAAGTATTCCAGTTTGCGGAAAAAATTCCATGCAGCTATGGGTCGGTTTACATAGGTTTAATAAAGCGCAGTATCAACACCAGGCTTAAAGAACACCGAAGGAGTTGTCGATATGGGCAAACGGATAAATCCGCTGTAGCTGAACACGCACTTTCACAGGGCAATCACAGGATCCTTTTTGACAACACACAAGTTCTAAATAGGACAGCCAATTATTATCCAAGAATATACAGAGAGGCAATAGAAATACAAAAACATAAGAACAACTTTAACAGAAACGAAAAGGGCCTCAATCTTAGGAAAACTTGGATACCACCACTGAAAGATGCAAGAACGCTAAAGATGAAGGCAGAAAACCCAAGCCCTTTCCCATTGGCTGAAACGGAACCGAAAGCCCCGCCCACCAATACCCCAACAAAAGCAGAAGCCTCGACAGTCGCCGTAACAGTCAACTGTAATCTGGGAGTAGACAAAACGTCAGGTAAAAATACCAACAGACCACGTCAAATAAGCCCGGAAAACCCATATAATGTAGTTAAAATCGGCCGTGAAAGCTTACACACTTTGATATTACTACAATTGGTAGAAAAGTGCAAAACAAAACTATTCTGTCATTATGTTAAAAAAATTCCACTATGATTCGCTTACCCACCGAAAAGAGATTTTTTGTTTATAAAATACATGCGTTGCCATAGTAACCCGACAAAATAAAGCCATTTTGATTGATTTAAAAGAAATGGTGTAATATTTTCACTAAAATTCTGTACATGTAAAACTGCCTATAGTTAGGGCACCCAAAACTTGTTTATAACTAACCTCATATCGCTATTATTTCTTAAATGAATATCAGCTCCTTGTTCAATCAAAAATCTGGCTATATCTATATTTATTCCCAAAATTGCTTCGTGCAACGGTGTGTTTCCGCAAGTATCTCTTGTGTTTATATCCATATATGATAAGATGCTTAAAATAATATTTTTATGTCCATGTAGGGCAGCTATATGCAAAGGGGTTCTTCCGTTTTTTGTCCGTACATTAACCTAAGGATTAATGTACAATTTTAATCTAACTAATCATAACTGAAAACCTCAAAAATGGATTAGAGTCAAAGAAAGCTATTCGAGGGTTTCCCCCCTGCAAGATAAATTCATGAAATTAGCAGATTTAGCACCAAAAAATGAAGTTAATTTTTTAAGCGAATATGTGAAGTTAATAAATTTGACACCTATTATTATGTTTCCGCCTGTTTGTTTCTTAGTCCCCAAAATATTGTTTCAAACAAAAATTGGTTCTAAACTTCTTCATACTTAATCCCATCAAATAAAATTTTTACTTGCGACCCATCTGACTATAAAATTTTTGTCCTTTTTTTTTTGAAAATTTTTAAAATATTAAAAAAAATGTTCCACAAAAAAAATTGGAAAAAGGTGCCCCATTGCATACAAAATTCCCATGAAAAAAGGAATTTACTTGCAATTTGACTGTAAAAAAACCCCCCCTAAAATTACAGTTTTTTTTTATGGGAAATTTTTTAAAAAAAAATTAAAGTATTAAAAAATTTTTTTTGACAAAAAAATTTTATAAAAACCTTATTGCATACCTAACCCCCCGAAAAAGGGAAATTTACTTAAAACCGTCTGACTAAATCCCCCCAAATTTAAACTATTTTTATTTAATGAAAATTTTTAAAAAATTAAAAAAGTACCCTAAAAAGTTGTTCCTCAAAAATTGGTATGAAGGGTACCTCATTGATACCTAATCACCATGCAAAAAAATTTCACTTGCGACCCGTATGACTAAAAGAAAATCATCCCCTAAAAATACAGTATTTTTTATAAAGGAAAATTTTTAAAAATAAATCCCCTTAAAAAGTTGTTCCAAACAAAAATTTAGTATAAAATATTTTTATACCTAATACCCAAACAAAAGAAATTTACTTGGACCGTTGACTATAGAAAATCACCCCTAAATTAAAGTATTTTTAAAGAAATTTTTAAATTTAAAGTCCCCTTAAAAAATTGTTCCCAAAAAAAGGGATGAAGGTACCTCATTGCATTTTTAATCACCATAAAAAAATTTCACTTGGACCCGTCCGACTATAGAAAATCACCCCTTAAAATTACAGTCCTTTTTTATATTTGATTTTTTTTTTAATATTATAAAAAACCCTTAAAAAAGTCTTAAAGTCATAAAAAAGCAAAAATAAATTTTTGGAACGATGTTACCCTTGGAACCACCCCTTTTCAACCCTTAAGTACGTCCGAGGGCCGAAAAAAAATCAAAATGAATTGATCCAACTCTCGCACCGGTTTGACATTTTTAAAGGATCGTCTTAAAGTCATAAAAAAGCTGGAAAATTTTTTGGCGATGTTACCTTGGAACCACCCCTTTTCAACCCTCAAGTACTCAGATTTTTTTTTTAAATATTATAAAAAAACCCTTAAAAAGTCTTAAAGTCATAAAAAAGCAGATTTTTTTTGCCGCGGTGTTACCCATGGGACCAGGGCCGTATCTAGGTATGGCCGCGCCCTTAGCGGGACTTAACATTTGCGCCCCCCACACATACACAACGGGGATTTTGCCCTGAAAATTTTACAAAATTAAAGTGCAAAGTTTTAGGTTTAATCTTTTTGGAACCTAGAATTTCGTATCTTTAAAATACCAATTTTGTGGTGAAATTTGTGTCAAATTCTATATTTTTTTTAGATGAAAATATTAGCCAACTAATTTTAAAAGACATGATTTACATAAAGCAACTGTTTGTATCCGACTGAAAGAAGTGGAATTTACATCCTTATTTGTGAATGCTTAAACTTAGAATAAATATTCTCAAAAATAAACTCGTAGATACTGTGCATAGCAGGCCCACTAAAACGTAACGTTTATACTTTAATAAATTAAATAATACGCAATTAAAAAAAGAACTAGTGCTGACCCAATTTATCAAATAGAAAAAATTACATGCTCGCTGTAGGTATCAGGATAAATTGATATTGTATTATCAATTCATACATTTTTTCAGTCTTAATATATTAAAAATAATTATATTAAATATTTAAGTTGAAAATTTGTTATAAAATTGTTTTATTAAAATTTATTTATTTGATAAATTTGCCAATAAAAAATAATAATATGACTACGATACTCACAACTGATAAAAATTCATAGCCGATTTTGCGCCCCCCAGGTAGCTGTGCCCTTGGCGGGCGCCCATCTCGCCACCGCCTAGATACGGCCCTGCATGGAACCACCCCTTTTTAACCCTTAAGTACGTCCGAGGGCCGAAAAAAATTTAAAATGAATTGATCCAACTCTCGCACCGTTCTGAAATTTTGGACGATCTTCTTAAAGTCATAAAAAAGCTGGATAAAATTTTTTGCCGCGGTGCTACCCTTTGGGAATCCCCTTTAAACCCCTTTTTAAATACTTTCCGAGGGCCAAAAAAATTCAAAATGAAGATTCAACTCGCATCGGTCTGAAATTTTTTTACGATCGTCTTAAATTTTAAAAAAAGCTAAAAAATTTTTGGGCGCGTTGCTATCCTTGGAACCACCCCTTTTCAACCCCCCCAGTACGTCCGAGGGCCAAAAGAAATTCAAAATGAATTGATCCAACTCTCGCATCGGTCTAAACTTTTTATACGATCGTTTAAAAGTTATAAAAAAGTTGGAAAAAAAAATTGGCGCCATGTTACCCTTGGAACCACCCCTTTTCAACCCTCAAGTACCCCCGCCACATGCAACTTTTAGTCAAAACAACTGTTTAGTCGCACGTTAAAAGTAATGGAAATTAGTAGGTGCGCATTTTTGAACTGGGGTAGGTTCGACTAAATATGAAAAAACCCTCGACCCTTTTGATTAATAGTCGCGCAACTATCGGACGGTCAATGAGTATTGTCATGTATTGGAGTGCGCATACGCTCAACTAAACAGTCGTCCAGCGGCTATTCAAACAAGTACATAAATCGAGGCCGGCCGCATACATGCAACTTTTAGTCGAGCAACTGTTTAGTCGCACGTTAAAAGTACGTGTAAATGTAAGTAGGTGCGCATATTAGCAACTAGATAGTTGTTCGACTAAATATTCGTAAAACCATATCTGTCGCGCAACTATCGCGACGGTTCAATGAGTATTGCCATGTATTGGAGTACACATACGCTCAACTAAACAGTCGTCCTGCGGCTAGTTAAACAAGTACATAAATCGATAGCGACTGAACTGAGTGTATGCGCACCTTCGGCGACTAAACTGTTTGGTCGTCATAAAAACTCGACTAAACAGTTGCTCGACTAAAAAGTTGTATGTATGCGGCCGGCCTAAACATCAATAGTATAAATTATCGATAGTTATCAATATAATTATAAAAAATATAGTATCGATACTATCGAGTTTTAAGTAATTCCTAAAATTAAAAAAAATCATGGAATTTGAACACCCTAATATTTTGATTTTTATTGCTGTGGTATATCCAAACAAAAACAAAAAGCAAGTAATGGAAGAAGCTTGATAAAAACATTCTAAATGTAAATAAAGACCAGTAAGAGGAAGACAGAAGACACCTTAAAAAATAAAAAGTAAACAAAGTTTGTCAGAAATTCCGGTACTTCCCATTTCGATTCCACAAATACAGAATAGAATACTGTTATGTTTGTTATGTTTTTAAAGTTAAGTAATTAAACTTCTTTCTCTCTCTACTAGAGATGTTACCTTGGAACCACCCCTTTTCAACCCTCAAGTAGCAACAACTTTCAAGATAATTAGGTACCAGAAATATTTTGATAACAGTCAAACTTAGTAACATTTTTTTTATAATTTTATACTCTATTGTAGATAGGAGGGTAATACCAATTACATATCTAATATTCACCTGTAAACCTTTAGCAAGTAAATAATCAAAAATACTATCTCCTCCTTCCCTGGCAAGAATATGAGCACAGGTCCACCCATCTTTATTGCATACATTTATATGTGCTCCGTTATCTACCAATGCTTTGACAACAGCTAAACTAATTTCTGGTTGTATTTTTGTACACGCCAACATTAATGGGGTCCAGTCACCCCTTCTTATAGCATTAACATCAGCTCCGTATGAACATAATTTTAAAACACTATCCAGTTGTGCAAACTGAGCTGCTTCGTGTAGGGGTGTTTTATCATCTTTATTTTTTATGTTTACAGCGCATGGAATAAACTCTTTTAAAAGATAGTCTATAACCGACAGATACGATAGTCTGGAAGCTATATGTAAGGGTGTATCTCCTGTTGTTTTATAAAAAACGGTGCTCCAATGAAAGTTTGGATTCCTAGCTGTAATTTCTCGTAATGTCGTCGTGTCACAGTGTTGAATTTCTTTTAGTATCTTGTCAGAGAGGCTTTTCTCCACAAAGTCATTGCCCATAGTTTAGTTTTATTTGTTTTTTTTTATAAATGATTTCAGAATACCACTTTAAAATTGCTTACTAGCTGA
>JAHBCN010010024.1:0-33072 GCA_019359885.1 Listronotus oregonensis | reverse complement strand
GAAATCGAACCTTTTTTACATATAGGATTTACATAATAATTAGATCGTTTAGTCATTTTATAGGATTAAACAAAAATGTAGAGTTAGTAAAATATCAATATGCCAAACTTAAAAGTCAGTTATTTTCTAAGATTTGTAATGGCGTTAATGGGTTTATGTCACCACCTTAATTAAGTTGATATTTTGGAAAATCTTACCAAGACATGCTTATTCCTAAACAGCTAGGAAGATAATAATAATTCCTGCCTTCGTAAGAACGTAGATGTACGCAAGTGTTTATAAATCTATATGGCCGTAAAGTAAGTTAAAATCTTACGGAATTAATGATAGTACGAAAACAACAGCTTTTGAAGGATTAAAACAACGATTTTATCAAATCAGCTATGTTTAGAACCTTTGGGCGTAGTCAGTAGTTTGGTAGGTGACCATCGGAGAAGAGCGCAAGCTGTTTAATTAAGGTTGGATTTTACGTTAAACATTAAATCTTCTATAATGAAATATCGAAACGTTAAGGGTAAAGTTAGTTCAGAGGTAAAATGAAATATCTCTCTGACACCCTCATTACTTAGTACTTAGACTTTATACCGGCTTTCGTAGAAACTCATAAAAATATCAAGAGATAATAATTGGTATGTAACATTCATACTGACAAAAAGGCAGCGATCGGGGCGCTAACAAATACAGTGCACAGATCAGAACTTACGACAGAGTCGCCCTGCAATGAGTCCCTCGGTACAAAAGGATTCTGGGGAATGAAATGGCTGACAAACTCGTCAAATTGGGAGCTGAGGACAATAGACCTGAATATACCGTGGAAATCTTTTATCACATGGATATGACAGAAATAGCAACATGGATAGAAAAACGGTTCGATGAGAACTGGAAAAAGACAAAAGCCAGACAATCAAAGGCTATTATTGAGGAAGACCTATGGAAGGACCCACCCATAAGTATAAAGGACTTCAATATGGTGCAAATGAGAAACCTGGTAGGCATACTGACAGGTCATTGTAGAAACAGAAACTATCTCAACAAGATAGGATAAACTGAGACAAGTACATGTAGAGGGTGTAGACAGGGAAGAGGGGACGCCATACATTACTTAGAGATTGCCCAGCACTAGGGCACGTCTGAGGGACATGTCTAGAAAAGGCATGGCTGGACCTCAATGACATAATATTCCTACCACTAACAGGACTTGCATCACTAATAAGGAAATTGGGGCTCTGGTAAACAAAATAACAACGCCATATCAGTGTAAAAGGAATGCATACATAAGGGACAGTACAGGGTTAAGAAACCTGTGTATGCTTAAGGGTTGGTGTAGAGCATAATGGGCTTAGGCTTCAGTGCTCAGGGTGCAGAGGGAACTCACCATGCTACGATAGTTAGATAGAACATTTATCTTTTGTAATAAATTAAAAAATAATATTTGTTAGATAATGCGCTTTTTAACAAGCTTCCCTCCCCTGGTCTTCAGACTAAATACTGTGCTTGGATATCCAGTTTCCTTTATAATCAAAGTATATCTCAATAACACTAGAATCTTGGACTTCCATTGTCTTTATTTGTTAATTGTTACACAACGTTTCGGTTAGTGATGTATCTCCAACCGTTTTCAAGGATAACTAAAAACTATTCCTAAAAGCTACGACTTATATACTATCCCTTGTTCACCGAAGCTTGACCGACTTTTCACGGTTCAGCAACGCTGCCAGATGTTCGAAATATCGATGCTAGGCTTGCTAAATACATTTTTGTTGTTTAAAATTATTACAGCTTCTTTGAATTTTTTTTCTTCCAGTGGTTTTCTATAATAGTTTTTGCTTCCGACCATTGTATGCGGTGTTGTTTTGACCAAGCGTGTTCGGCAATACCTGACTCGACGTTTCACCTCGTTCCGTATGTTTTTTGTGTTCTTTAACTCTAACTTCAAGTGGTCTCTTTGTTTCCCCGATGCATACCTCACCACATTCACAGGGAATTTGGTAGATACAATCCTTATTTGAAACATTGTTGTCTGGCTTCGTCTTAGTAAGAATACTTCTTAGAGTAGTTTGGGATTTAAACGCCGTTTTAATATTATACTTACTCGCGATTCTGCGAATTTTTTCCGAAGTTCCTTTAATATATGGAATTGTCATAAATATTTGGTCAGTCTGGTCTTGGTTCAAATTAGAGTTTCTTGTCTTATTTTGATATTTTTCGATTGTTTCCTTTATTAGCCTCTCACTGTATCCGTTTTGCTTAAGATCCCTAGTTATGTTATCCATTTCCTCTTGCAGTGATTCCCTACTGTTACATAGGGTCACTGCGCAATTATATAAAGTACGTATAACCCCCTGTTTGGTTTCGTTAGAGTGGTTAGAATTCTGGTGTAAATATTGTCCAGTGTGGGTAGGCTTTCTGTATACCGAGGTTTGAATATGACCATTATATCGTTTAACTAGAACGTCGAGGAAAGGTAGGGCCGAGTTTTGCTCCTTCTCCATTGTGAATTTAATACAAGGTCGGAGGCAATTAAGATGTTTTAAGAAACCTTCAAGTTCTTCGTCATTACCTGTCCATATAATAAAAGTATCGTCAACATATCCTAGCCAAACTTTTGGTTTAATTAGTGCAGTTTTAATTGCATGTTCCTCAAACCATTCCATATAGATATTTGCTACCACTGGGGAGAGCGATGAACCCATGGGAAGTCCATCGTCCTGCGCGTAGAACTCATCTTTCACCTGAAAATAAGAACTACGGAGGCAAAGCTCCAACAACTCCATCACTCCATCCAGCGGCAGGGTGGTGCGTTCTACTAGTGTTTTATCTTCTTTAAGCTTGGCTCGGATAATGCTTAACGACTACTCTAAGAAGTATTCTTACTAAGACGAAGCCAGACAACAATGTTTCAAATAAGGATTGTATCTACCAAATTCCCTGTGAATGTGGTGAGGTATACATCGGGGAAACAAAGAGACCACTTGAAGTTAGAGTTAAAGAACACAAAAAACATACGGAACGAGGTGAAACGTCGAAGTCAGGTATTGCCGAACACGCTTGGTCAAAACAACACCGCATACAATGGTCGGAAGCAAAAACTATTTATAAAGAAACCCACTGGAAGAAAAGAAAATTCAAAGAAGCTGTAATAATTTTAAACAACAAAAATGTATTTAGCAAGCCTAGCACCGATATTTCGAACATCTGGCAGCCGTTGCTGAACCGTGAAAAGTCGGTCAAGCTTCGGTGAACAAGGGATAGTATATAAGTCGTAGCTTTTAGGAATAGTTTTTAGTTATCACTTGAAAACGGTTGGAGATACATCACTAACCGAAACGTTGTGTAACAATTAACAAATAAAGACAATGGAAGTCCAAGATTCTAGTGTTATTGAAAACATTACATTGTCTAACACCTTCAAGGAAACAAAGTATATCTGTTATGGCAGATAGTCACTCCCAGATTTCCTAAACTGATAGAGGGGTAAGTATCTTAAGTGTTGCTGACGATAATACTTTTATATGTATAGTCCTTAGCTTGTATCAAATGCCTAATTTGAAAAGCACTCGCAGGGTTATGTAGATGTGTTTTACGGAACCTTTATTAATATTGGTTTGAGTTTGAGTACTAAGAATATTGTTGACTTTAATGTATCAAAGACTTACGTTTTAAAATAAGGTAGTATTTTTTTGAGTATGTGTTGATATAAGAAATATCAGTGGGGTTTTATTGGTTTAAATTTAAGCTGGAAGAACTACAGCGTAGGAAACATTGACAAAAGGGGCCCAAATATAGTAATAATGTAAACTTTATTACGGATTCTTAAAAAGGTCTATAATGATGGCAATTTAAAAATGTATAAGAATTGTTTCTACATTTAATCAGATTAGTGATGTTTAGTGGAAATGTGCATAATTTAACGACACACCATTGCTTTTTTTTTAATTCGCGTTTTGTTGGTTTTCGAACATAAATAAAATCTTTTATGTTAAAAGCCTATACAGATCATATACATGTAGTATATTTAAACAAAAAAAATAATTTATGTTTATCAAGATTCTAGTGCGTTTCTGCTTATTAAAAAAACGAATATACAGAGTATATTTTTAGTTCAAAATGTCTATTTTACAAATATTTATTTTTCTAAATTAGAACAACCAAATTTAAGACAATAAAAACTATTAGAACTAATAAACTCACAAGATTTAAGAAAAATGTTATTTATAAAATAATGAAAGAAAAAGATACAGACCATTAACCACACACATAAAAAGCGTTAACAGGTATTACAAATGCAAAATTTTAAAATTAGATGTGCATTTTATAATAACAAATTAAACCTAACAGCTTCGATAATCTTAGAAATTTAAAATAACTGAAAAGTTGTAATCCTCATTGATTTAAATAATTATTGATAATCTTTGGTTAATGCTAAGATAATTTCAGATTACCTGTAAATCAATTAAATTACCACCCTTGTTAGTTTTAAAAATAGTACACCTGAAGCTAGAAGTAAGTCAACTCTTTATGGTATTATCTTGGAAAATAAGAAACTTTCAAAATTATCCTAATTTTAAAAGAAAAATAACTTGTTTTTTTTTATGTTAAAATACTAAACATTAAAGTAAAATCAATCTTATTTTATGTATTTAAATATTTGGTAATATTTAAACAAACTTTTAGTTTTTGTTTTCTCTTTAAGTAATATTTTAATGGAGATGGTTAAAATCAAAAACAAATACAAAATACTACTAATGTGTGTAGGAGATTTAGCAATAAAATTTTCCAATAAAAATAAATCTATTAACCGCCGAAATATTTTCGGTGTTTATAAGAAAATCAAATATTTGTTAAATTTTAATTAATTATCCGGTATGAGGTAAATAAAGTAAAATATTTTGAACCTTTTTCAATGTACTATAAATGTCTACGTTTAATTTTAGTTAGGATTTTAAGTAGCAGGTAAAAACTGTGCAACACAACAAATATTTATTACTTTATATATCGTTTGTAAATGATTTATTGTGCTTTTGGTAAATTATGTCGATAAAAACCTGTTGGCCAGTAATGGTGAAATTATTAACCCTTCAATATAAATGTTTGATTTAAACGATTTGACGGTTATTATTATTTCAACACATTGGCGATAGTGTTTTCGGTTTTATTTCAATAAATTTATTGTCTGTAAATGTATTCGGCTTTAATAATAACCAATACTTCCGTTAATATTGAAAAACAAAATACGATTTAACAATGATATTATATTTTAAGAGGATTTAAAAACATTTTAAAAAGGTGTTTGAATATTTTAATTCCAAATTCTAGAGCTAGTTTTTTTAAAAAATGCTCACGAAGATTCTAGTCTTTTTATGAAGCTACACGATGTGCCTAGGCTTATTATAAAGAGCCGCTGTTTCGTTATATTGTGTCGTACCATAACTTGGCTCATTTTAAGGTTGTTTTTTTTTAAATTTGTGGTATATACAAAACTAACCAGAACTAACCCACTTCTTCACGAAATTTCAAATCCTTACATTAGTCTGGTTATGTTACAACACAATATGGCAAAATGACGTCAGATTGTGTAGCTTAATTATTTTACATGATACGCCCACTCTTCATAAAAAGACTAGGATCTTTGTGAAAAGACAGATTTTACACAAGATTACGACATATACACTATTTTATCTACGGTGGTATTCTAAATCCATTTGAAAGGTATTTAATGTTTTCCATAAAAATTGTTGTTCAATATTCAATGAACAGTTTTTCTTTTTATTTATTTAATTTCAAATTCCTAACCTGCGCGCCACCTTTCTGGCTTCTTTCGGTGCGCTTCTGACCAACAGGTGGCGCTGTATATATTAAAATTTAATATTTTCCCTCTTAAGAAGGCGAAATCAGCGCCTCTATAGAAAAAGAAGTAATTAAAAAATTTCATAAGTTTCAACTTGTCTTGGCGTCTTTTTGCATTCTTTTTTTTCAATTTTCTATTTCCTGGGAATATCCCCAAGTAAAAATTCGCATTTGTAATGAATTTAGGCAAATAATGTAAATTTGTGATTGTGTATGTATAAAGTGTTAGATTTAAACAGACATTACGTTCCAGTGAGTGGCGTCTTTGACGCGAGTAATAAAACCCAATTTATGACGATTTATCAGTACCAGTTTGTAATTTAGATGTAATAAATTATTCAAAAAATAAACCCAGTGGTTTAATTGAAGGGAACATTAGCCCTTCTGGTCCTTCGAGGGAAAAGTAAGCGTGTAAGCTTATTCTAGGCTTTATGCCTAGACAATTGTTTCAGTGTCTTTAAAATTTGACAACAAAATGTTAACCGGCGATCTTTTAAATACAAAATCATAAAACAAGTTGCCTTGGAAGGTTAAAATGGCAATAACCAATTGCAAAAAACAAACTTAAACAGCGAACTGTATGATTGCAAAATTTTTAATCCACACTATAAACAAAAAAAGGAAGATGCTTATCAACAAGTAATATCCAGTTATTTACTAGTCTTATAAAACGACAGAACTGGAATAATATTTTAAACTATTATGAAGGGACTAATCGTGTGTGAAGCGAATTTCTGGATACTATAAAGTATTGCCTGGATTGCTCCTGTCCTGTTAAATCACATACTGTAAGTACATTTAAGACCAAAAACTGGTATAATCCTCAATTAGCGCAAATAAAGTTAGAGTTAGATGGTTTGTATTGGTTACAGAAATATACCGGAAGTGTATAAATTACTCAGAGGTACAAACAGGGAAAAAGGGAATACAAGAATCAGATTAAAAATGCAAAAACATAGTTACTATAAAAAAAGTATCTCTAACTCTGCGAATAAAAGTAAAACAATATGGACAATTGTAAATACCCAACTTAACAGGCAAAATCTAACTACTCAGTATATTCAGTTGACAATTAATGATGAAATAATCACTAAACCCAGCGACATAGCGAACATCTTTGTAAACCATTTGAGTAGTGTCTCATAAAAAAAAATTAAAGATAAATATGGCAATATTAGTACCACGTGCTCAGAAACTCCAATATTAAAAAACTCAATGGTAGTTGCTAATACTAATGAGATTGAGATAAGAAATATAATATGCTGCCTTCAAAATAAGAATTCTGCAGGTACTGACGGCGTAAATTCCAGATAACTTAAGTCTATATTATAATTGGCAGTACTTTGAGTGATCTTATAAACCTAAGTTTGTCAGAGGACGTGTTTCCTGAGGCTCTAAAAACCGCGAATGTAATTCCACTTTACAAAAAAAAAATGATAGAAGCAATATAGACAACTACAGACAAATATCTTTGCTTTCTATATTTTCCCAATTGTTGGAAGAAGTTGTTCATTGTAGAGTAATAGATTTTGTCAGTAAGTACTGTATTGTTGAAAAATGCCAGCATGGCTTCTTTCCTGGAAAATCTACAGAAACTCCATCATTTAATCTCTTAAATTTTATTTATGAAAATCTAGATCAGGGAAAATACGTTGTTGTCCTCTTCTTTGACCTGTCAATTGCTTTTGACACAGTTAATAAATCTTTTTTTTTTTTTTTTACAAAACTATATAACATGGGCATACGAGGTTCTCTACTTAATTGGATTGACTCTTATATGACCGGCAGAAAAATGATGGTAAAATATGAGGATATTTTCTCTAATACCAAATCAATAAGCTTGGGGGTGCCACAAGGATCAGTCCTGGGACCCTTACTTTTTATTTTACCTGTGAATGATGCGTCAACCCAACTAAAAACCAATCATTTAACAATGTATGCAGATGATTCAACGGCTGTTGTCGTGTCTGATGACTTATTGGAGCTTAGCGCTAACATAGTGAAGATACTGCACGATTTTGAATTATGGTGTAAAAAAATAACTTAATCCTTAATAATGATAAGACTGTTATTGTTAACATGCATATTCGTAAGCCCGTGTCAGAAAAATTTCTTGTTGCGAACAACATAGAGGCCTCAAGTACTGTCAAATTTTTGGACATCTACCTGGATCCAACCTGTTCTTTTGATGCACACATTGAACACGTTTGTGCGAAATTAAACTCTGCGTATTTTGCTATTCTTAAATTGAAAAACATCCTGAGTAAAGTGAGTCT
Source organism: Listronotus oregonensis (assembly GCA_019359885.1). Classification (NCBI taxonomy): domain Eukaryota; kingdom Metazoa; phylum Arthropoda; class Insecta; order Coleoptera; family Curculionidae; genus Listronotus; species Listronotus oregonensis. The sequence continues at coordinate 24,949 of JAHBCN010010024.1, read as the reverse complement.
AATGGACGTATATTATTCTTTAGCTTACAGTTTTCTTACATATTACATATAATGTGATCATCTGGGGTTGCAGTAGTCTATGTGAAAGGGTGTTAATAGCTCAGAAGAGAATATTAAGACTAATTTTTAATATGGGATATGTGGACACGTGCAGATCGACTTTGTTAATAAGCACATTTTTACTTTTCCATATATTTATATATATATATATATATATATATATATATATATATATATATATATATATATATATATTATATATATATATATATATATATATATAATATATTATATATATATATATATATATATATATATATATATATATATATATATATATATATATATATATATATATATATATATATATATATATATATATATATATATATAAATGCATTACGTTTGTTAACAAAAATAGACATTTATTTCAAAATTTAAATTCAAATAATGGTACACGAATCAAGGATTTGCTTCTTATCCCTAAACATAAGACTTCTTTCTTTAAGCGATCTCCCATCTCTAATTGTACAAAACTGTACAACAATCTAGCTCCAGTTCTTCGAACCATCCGGGGTGTTAAATTTAATAATTATAAAAAAAATATATTTTATTTTATTATTTATTAAACCTAGCTTTGTATATTTTGTGTTATGTGTGTATGTTATTAATTTCTTTATTAAGTTTTACTTTGTATTTTATAATGTACTATACAGCAATCATTTTGTATTTATTTGAATGTGTAAATTTATGTGTGACGAACCTATGTACTACAATGTACCAAACTAGTAATAAAAGCTATTCTATTCTATTCTATTTTATCCTATTTTATGGTTTTTTGCGAAAGCTTAAAAAATTCGGAAAGTTTCAAATTAAGGGAAGCCTCTACGGCAAATTTATTGTCGTAGTGCGGTTAAGTGGTAGTTACCGCACTAAACAAGTGCATTTAACTCTACTTACCGCACGGTTGTAGATACAATAATGTTAACTGCGTACACTTTCTGCCCAACCGTGTATAAACCTGTTAAAAAACGTTAACTAATAGCTTCATTTATTGTGTCAAAACATGCGATGGGAAAAATGTATCTTCAATAATATAAAAATGACGTTTTTATTCAATTTGTGCTCTTTTGAGATTAGATGTGTAAACCGAGTTTAAGTGTCAGTTCGAATATGTATATTGCATTGTGTATGGCAGCGCTGAAATGCTACACCATATAAGGATAAATCGAAATTTCAAATGATGTTTATATGTTTATTGGTGGAGCACAAAGTATGTCTGTTAAAACAATGGATATTTGTTTATTAAAGCATTTATTTTTTTTTTAATTTTGCATATATTGTTTATTTTTAGTAAAGTAATAAAAGTGATGTTAACAGAAATAAATACGCTAATAATGTTTACAGTAGTATTTTAAATTATTATCTATTTTAGGGCCCAAAGAATATGGTACTTTAGTTTAAAATTATTCAGTTCTACAATCGTTAGAAGATATGTTCTAAATTGTTCTGGCGGATTTATGTATAACAAATTCTTTGTTGTTAATACTAGCCAAAATAGGACCGCTTTGGTCCTGGTTCCAAGGTATAGAACTGTATGTGCACGGAAACTATTAACCTCTATGAACTTGCAGATCGCCTGAAACAAAATAAGAAAACCCCAAAAACACCTTAAAAATGAGCATTTTAGTGACAAGTATAATAATTAAAGAGTGGTGGACAATCTGTACAGTTTTCCCTTGTAGCGCAATTCTTAGGTCTTCGTGAATGCTTTCCAGCGAAAAAAAGTTAACAATATTAACAGGTGGAAAAGGGCTGAAAATGGCCCCTCAAGGCCCGAAAATATCTGCCAAAACATGCGAATTGGAGAATTTTTGTTTAAACAAAAAATAAAGATCGCCTTGTAATCTACAAAAATTGTCCTTATATTTCTTTTCAAAAAAATTGATAGTTTTCGAGATAACGGGACCCAAAAGTCTCCTCATTTCAGCTGCCGCTGTACCGCTAGAATTCCTATTTTTTTATGGATTCACTTAAAAGCGGACATACGAATTGTTCCATTATTTGGGCAGTAACATACATTTTTTAATCATTCAAAGTTCATCGGAATAGAAAAACCCGTACCTATTATTCTATATAAGTTTGGGTCCAGTCTGATTATTCTAGAATATTAAAAAAGCGGTTGTTATAAGGTGGTGTAATTAATGAAAGATGTTGAGTGGACTGTATTTATTATTTATTTAGGCGTTACACCTACCATTATACATTTTTAAACGAGAAACGACAAAGCGAAAAATGGCGAACGAGTGGCTCAAACGAAAACTTACCAGATTCCAACTTGTGATGAATCCAGTCGATGGAAGGGCCCTCCGTTCAGCTTTAATGTTTTAGAAGATCCCACGGAACCATTCAACAAAATCAATCGGATTTTATGGCTTCTAGGCACTTAGAGTTTTAGCGAAAAATTTCGACAACGACCACGAGAACTGCTCTTAGCCCACATATTTTTGCAGGAGGTCGAAAAGGGCTGGCGTCCAGGCATGTCCGGCATACAGCGTTTCCACTTGATGCCACTATACCAACCGAAAATTAAATCAAATCACGAAATTTAAACTAACACCCCGAAAAACGTCTTGCATTAACATTTTCCGACCACCAAAAAACCCATGGGGTTTTTTATTAACTGAACTAAATTGAAATTTTCATAAATTCGATACGAAAAAACAAAAAAATAAAAAAAACTATAATGCTAGTAGCTAAGAATCCAAATACTACTTAAATATCAACTATAAATACAAAAAAGAAAAACTGTTGGTTCCCTTTAATTTTGCGCCAAAGGTAGAGGACACAATTTAACTATGGGTCTACGTAATAACCCTGAAGATGTCTTTACCGTAACAACGCGAGTATGACCGTCACTGCCCGGGTGCAATTCGACAACACGGCCAAGATTCCATTGCAATGTCGCTTTAGAATCGTGTTTAATAAGTACCAACGTATCTAATTCTATTTTTATTTGAGGATCCATCCATTTGGATCTTTGTTGCAATGTGTTTAAATAATCAACATGCCACCGTTTCCAGGAGTCGGCATGTATACGTTGCAATAACTGCCAACTCGTTAGAGTATTTAGTTTAACTTAAGACAAATCATCATCTGAAGGTAAATTTAAAGGTTCTAAAGTTAAAAAATGACTAGGAGTAAGTGGTGCAAGATCATTGGGGTCGCTACTTTGTGCATACAATGGTCTGGAATTTAATACAGCTTCTATTTGTGTAATGACTTTATTTATCCATAGGTCAAAATTTGATTACCGACCACCTTAAAGAAATGTGATTTAAACGATTTAACACCTGCCTCACTTAGACCGTTAAAATGAGGTCCGCCAGAGGGAGAAAAATGCCATGAAATCGAAAGAGTCCCACAAGCAGACTTTAGACATTTCCATAAGTTGACGATTTGCCCGACAAAGTTTGTGCCACAGTCACTACACATCAGTGACTCTACCTCTACGAGCGATGAATCTACGAAAACAAGCTAAAAGCATCTGATGACAAGTCCGAAAAAGAGCTCTTAGTGTATAGCTTTAGTGGCAGTGCATACAAACACACAAACATAGCCTTTGAGACTTACTACCTCGATATTTGGCCATAGTGATAAGAAACGGACCACAGTAATCAATAGCTACATGCGAAAAGGCCTTTATTTGCGACACTCTAAAAGGGGGTAGATCACCCATATATGGAACATAAGATTGGGGTCTCGAACGAAAACAACGAATACAATGTGAAATACAATGTTGAATAGCTCGACGAGCCGACAAAATCCAAAAAATTTTGGCAACAGTAAGTGATGAGCGTTCGAAAACCGGGATGTAAATATTTTTCATTGTATCCAAAATAATTAACTCTGTCAAGCGATGACTACGAGGTAACGGCATGGGGAATTTTGAGTCAAACGGCAAACCGAATGACGTATTCGCCCCCAACTGAATTATTCCATTGTCATCAATAAATAAGGCAAGTTTACGAAAAGATTTTGCTAATTGTTGTCTTTTCGAAATTTGATCAAAAATTTCAGGAAACTATAAACTTGCACATGCTTGACGAGAACCGACAAACTGTGTGAAGGTCACCCCCCAAGAGGTCCTGTGACCTTGGGAAGTAATTTTCGACAAATTTTTTAAATTTTACAATATACGACAAAATTTTTAATATTTTCGACAACTTTGAGAATTTATTTATTAACCGATCAAAAAAGTATCTTTTAATATACATCAAGCTGGGCAATTTTTTCTTCAAGAACGTCCTTCATTTCAGGTTCAACAAAATTCACCTGACTCGGGCCATTGATCTTGCGATAACGACAGCCAAGATGGTCCAGAAAACCACATAGAATGATTTAAAATTGTTTGGGTGTTAACCCCGATGCACAGTCAGCTGGGTTAAACTCAGATGCGACATATTGCCACGAAAGACGGGGAAAAGTGTCATGAATATGACTCACGCGATTGGCGACAAAAGTTTTCCATCTATGAGGTGAAGAATTAAGCCATGTTAAAACTATCTGAGAATCACACCAAGCAAAAATTTTATTAAACGACAAATAATCAGAAAGTGCATCCACAGCAAACGACAACAAAATTTGTCAACAACACCGCGCCGCAAAGTTCCAGCCTAGGTATAGTGACGGTTTTCAATGGAGCGACTTTTGATTTAGCACAAAGCAACCGAACGAAAATATCACCAGTGCTAGTAATACAAGTATAAATACGAAGCTGCATAGCCTCGAATTGAGGCAAACCGAAAACCCATGCAGTTCCAAATAAATAGTATTATCAGGCTTAATTTGACGAGATAAACGAAAATTAGACAGCATAGGAAGTTCCATTTTAATCTGATTCCAACTATCGACAATAGATTTAGGAGGAACTTCATCCCAATCAATTTTTCTAACCATAACATTTGTAAAGTATGTTTTGAAAACAAAATAATAGGCGACAAAAATCCTAATGGATCAAATGTTCGGGCAATTTCCGAGAGTATGTTTCTTTTTGTACAAGGTCTATCCAAGGTTTATAATTATAGAAAAAACAGTCAGAGGATGGATTCCATTCCAACCCTAACACTTTAATAAAGGAAGGTTCGTCTTGGCCAAAATCAAGGAAATTTGTCTGTCACTTTCTGCGAAAGAACTCAATAAATCAATGTGATTACTGGCCCACTTTCTAAGTTAAGCACCTTTTGATAAAAGGCAGATTAGCTTTGTTGATACGACAAAGCTTCACTTACGGAATCACAACCAAACATTACGTCATCCACATAACAAGACCGCTGCAAAATGCGCGACGCATTAGGAAAATTATCACACCTCGAACAGCTAACTCGTAGAGTTCTCAAAGCCAAATAAGGGAGACGATTTTACCCCATAGGTAACAGTATTCAACAAAAATTCCTAACAGGCTGCTGAGGTGAAAAACGCCAAAAAATGCGTTGATAATTTCGGTGTTCCGAGTAACTAAGATTTGACGATACATCTGTTTTATATCCGCAGTGACTACAACCTTATGCACACGAAAACTAACGAGAATTGAACTAACATCCTGCTGTAACTTAGGACCGGAAAACAGACTTATCATTTAACGAAATTCCATTTGAAGACTTGGCAGAAGCATCAAAACTATTTCTAAGTTTGGTAGTCAACTGTCTGGTTTCAAAACACAAGCGAGGGATTACCAGCCTTTTTTGACTCAGACCAGGAACAAGGTCAAAAGACCGGAATCAAAAATCCTTCTTAAATTCTACGAAAGGACTGACCAACAAAGGGTTTTTTATTAATCTATTTTCCAAATGTAAAAAACGACATAAGCACTATCATATGGGACCTAATTAGGAGCAGATTGTTAAAAGGCAACGAAACAATAAATCTACCACAATCTGATCTGGAAACTGTTTCACAAAATATTTTTCCTTTGACATCTTGGAATAGTGGGGACTTTAACCGCGACTTGTTCCAACCCCAGAACTTTTCTGTTCTTTTTTAAAGAACTTTCAACGAAAATAAAAAAACGATAACAGGTGACAAAATCTAAAGGGATTGCCCAAAATTTCTAACATAAAACCAAAAACTGAGTCAAAGGCAGTGCTTGACCTCTTTTCCTGGAATTTTCCAGGAGAGCAAAATTTGAAAATAATTCAACCCAAAACATTCACGGAACTAGGCGAAAAAGAAATTTTTATCAGCCCAATTTTAAATTTTTAATATGGACCAATCCTTTTATTAAACTGAAAGGATGGCATAAAACATAATTTCGACAAAACAATTGCTTCAAACTCAAAACTGGATTTTGACTATCAAGGGTTTTATAATGAAAAGGCCCCTTTGGGGAATTGATTGCATTTGATTTAAACCAAGAATTTGCCCCAGAATGGATCGGGATAGTCCTAAAGATTTAAAATTTTTTCACCCCAATAAGTTTCCCTGGCTTTATCTACCAACACTCGAATTGTTTGAAAATGACCCCAATCCTTTCTCAACCAAAGCGGTAAAAATAACACCTTGTTGGAGCCAAAAGACCCATTAAAACTACTAGTTGAGGGCCTACAGGTAAGTCTTTCCCCAACATCTGGACGATCAACGAGGGGGGTATTTTGACTTTTGGGAATTGCTGTTCAAAAATGCAAAAAGCGTATGATTTTGGTTTACAAAGACGACAATGAAAAGTGGAGGGGCAATCCTTGGGCTCTATGGGACGAGGAAAAATTTAAAAAGTTTTTTAGCAATCATACCTTTGACTTGGGGTTTTTTCGATAAATTTAGGAAAATTTTGACAAAAATGTGAATTTTTACACAAAACAATTTTGTGTTTGCCTAGGCAAACCTGAAGGAGGTTTTTAGCCGAGATATTTGCCGATTTTGTGGAGCTGTAAAAAAAGACAGTCAGGAGGTTGAATACTTAAAAGAAATATTTTAATCCTGGCACAAACACAGTCTCTAAAGACGGATTTTCCAAAAAAAAACAAAAAGTTGTTTATAGGGAAGTATCACCACTATGTTCCAATTTAAACCGAGTACGAATTTGATTATCTATTTTTTTCAATAAAATATTAAACAAAATAAAATCCCCTTATTTTATTAAAATCCTAATACAGTTAATATCGACAAATTTTGGAAAGTTTAATAAATTTCTTAAATTTTTTTACATTCGACGATTTTAAAAAAAAAATTATTATAAATTTAAAGCACTTGTGGCTAATAAACGTTTATTTTGATAATTTTTTACTAAAAGACCCTAGGCAATTTGATAATTTGACTCCGATAAAGGAACAGTTTTAATTAAAAAGAGGTTCTTTTTTTTAAAAAACATTTAAAAAATACTGAAAACTTTCTATGTCTGAAAGAGCAACATTTGTGTGAATGGGGGAGTTAAAAAGGTCAAAAAATGTCTGAAACGATTTTGGATCTCCACTAAATTTTTTTTATTGAAATTTTGGGGGGAATTAACATGTATTGAGAGTTGAAATTCTGGGCTCATTTTAAACAGATGTCTTGGGGTTACGAAGGGGTGTTAATTGAGCATAAATGTTTTAACGAAAATAATATTCATCCACCTGTTTACGAAACTCTTTCAATCCGAATAAGTTTTATTTTGAAACAAATCATTACATAACCCTTTAAACTTTTAATAATTCCCAGGGCTTCATATTTGTAAAAAAATCTGAAACTTTGGAAGGATCGTTGCAGAGACTGTTTATAAATGGTTGATTAATACAGACCTGCCGTTTTCATTAACTAGTCCAGGTTTTTCTGTTGCTCTGTCAGTTTGAGGCATTTTGAATAAACTAAAGTAAATAAAAAAAAATTAAATGCAATTAAAATTTTTCCCCAATATAATTAATTTTAATCCAATTTTTAGTTTCATTACTACACAAAAACAAACACTAATAATGCCTATTTTTACTTAAATAACAAAAGGTCCGATAAAAGACCTATGCATTTATTCAAAAATTGCTTACTGTAACGATATACGAACTATATTTAGTAGCAAAAATGTTAAATCAAAACAAAAACAAAGCGAAAATGCATAGAAAACTATGTTTGAAAATAGGAAAAACGACGCGAATTTTAAAAACGAAACAAAATCTAAACGACAATATTAATTCTAAAATTCACGCATTTATCCGTAAAAACCAAGCGAAAACAACACGATTAACTGAAAATAATTTCAAATTATTTAAATGCACGGTAAAATCTCATTTATTTAGTAAAACATCCAAAATTGATTTTTTTTGCATACCATACCCGACCTGCGATGGTGGGCGGTGCGCAATTACGTATGATCTTGGTATATCGAGAATCGTGCGATGTGTCACGTCGGGAGATAATTCATACGAAAACGGTAACTAAGCTAAAGTTAACCAAGATTAAGGGAAACCAAAGTTAACTATCGACAACACTGTAACCTTGCAAAATGGCTAATATTAACGGATATTTAAACCACTAAATTTACAATAATTAAAATTTAAATTTTTGAATTTTTATAAATTAAAACAAAGCCTTATACGGATCAAAAATCCGGTTTCGAAAGGACCAATGAATGTTTAAGGTGGTGTAATTAATGAAAGATGTTGAGTGGACTGTATTTATTATTTATTTGGGCGTTACACCTACCATTATACATTTTTAAACGAGAAACGACAAATGCGAAAAATGGCGAACGAGTGGCTCAAACGAAAACTTACCAGATTCCAACTTGTGATGAATCCAGTCGATGAAGGCCCTCCGTTCAGCTTCAAGTCTAGAAGATCCACACGGAACCATTCAACAAAATCATGGGATTTTATGGCTTCTAGGCACTAGAGTTTTAGCGAAAATTGCGACAACGACCACGAGAACTGCTCTTAGCACGACATATTTTTGCAGAGAGGTCGAAAAAGGGCTGCGCGTCCAGGCGCATGTCCGGCATACAGCGTTTCCACTTGATGCCACTATACCAACCGAAAATTAAAATCAAATCACGAAATTTAAACTAACACCCCGAAAAACGTCTTGCATTAACAGCGGTCTTTTTTTTTCAATACCCCGAGAGTATCTCATTAATTTATTGATATTTTTTGAAAAAATGGTTTGTTATTAACATTTCTTTTTTATAATGAAACCTTAGCAAGTGTTCAATGTTCCCAGAAAATTTCCTTCACCATCTTTCTTGCGTTTTGATAAAAAAATGTTTTGCCCATCTGCATTTTTTAGCCGTTTCCGGAGTTCTAGAAAATCTGTAAAATAAATGCGAATCAATAACTCATCATCTATTGAAATGCTTTTTAATGCAAATCATTTGAGAGCTTAGATTGTCTAGTTTCTAAATGTACTTTTTTCTTTTTAATAAAGTCCAATAATTTTTCAAAAATCAGGGAAATTCATCACACTAGTGACTTGCGGACTCACAACTAACCATATTTATCCAATGTGGAACGTTATGGATTTTTGACGGCCGTTTTTGCGAAAAATATTGGTGTTGCGAAAAAAATGGTAAAGATCATTTTTGTAGATTTTGAGGTGATCTTCATTTTTTGTTTAAAAAAAAATCTCTAATTTGCATATTTTGGCAGATATTCGCGGAAAACTCATTTTTGGGACTTTAGGGGCCATTTTCAGCAGGTTCCCACGTCGGAATCGTGATAAACTTTTTCTCGCTCGAAAGCATCCGCGAAGACCTAAGAATTGCGCCACAAATGAAAACTATACAGATTTATTTACAGCTTTGGGTACTTTCAGGTCTTCAGTTACTGGACTATTTGGACTATCATAGTTTGAAAGGGTTAAGGTAAATTTTAAATTGCAGCTTTATAAATACTTTTCTTACCATTGGTGTATTTTCTACATAAAAAATAACATTTTTGCTAGATAACTTAATATCTAATATCTACTAAATCACAAATTAAATATATTTTTAACTTTATATGGGAAAAGGGGATGTCATTTGTGGGTATTTCCTTCCACTGTGCTTTATCTTTGCCTATAAAAAATTACTGAAGATTCATCCTTGAGGAAAAGATATGTAGCAATAGCTGGTTATTGGTGGAAAAGGAAAAAAAACAAACCATAAGCAGGTTTTCTCCTTTGTGAGATTCAGGCATGCGCCAATGGATCAAGATACAGTGGTTAATAATAAAAAAAAGGATATTATTGACCCTCCTTGTTAATATTAAAAAAAATGATAATCCATTGACATTTTTTAATTAAATTATTTTTATCTTCAAAAAAGAAAATAAGACAGACTCTGTACAATAATTCTTGGTTTTAAATTCGAATAAATTATTTTTTTCTTTTCAGGTAAGACTCATTTATCACTCAAAAAGCTAAAAATATGTCGTTGGTAAGTGTTTTTTTTTTTTTTTTTAATTAGGAAGTTTCAGCGGTCGATGTGTTTGGAGTTTCTTGACACACAACAATACGAGTATAATTATTCTATCTTAAAGACAGCCACACTGAAATAACAGACTTTGTTTTTTTTTATTTGCAAGATGTAAATGTAAGCATTTTTATTATCTAGCTAAAATTTGTCCACCTACAACTTTAAGAATGACTTGAGAAATTTATATAAATCCTACTTTTAATTCACTTTTATCCACATATGATTATGTTGCCTTACTATAATTATACTGTATCCTTTAGAATAGAGTGCTCCTTCAGAAAAGGTGATTGTTCCAACTAAGTAAAAGAAAATTTTCTGAAAAGTTCAACCAATCAATGCTGATACTAAAGAAAAATCTAGGGTAAAATATGTTTACTTAATACAGTAATTATGCTACACTTCCTTATAATTTTGCCACACACTTGTCTTTGGAGATTCGATGTCCTTTAAAAGAATAGGTAAATTAATTTTACCAAAGGGAAACGTACACTTTTAAGATGTCTACCCATTCATTGTTCAACAAGTAGATCCGCCTTTGTAATCGTCTTTCTTGGATTTTTTGTTCAGAAAAAAATTGTCTTTTAGAATTTCAGCCTTTAAAAACACTTAATAGAAATTGTTTGTAATAAAAAAAATAAGGCTTTTAAAGTAAATACTAGCTGAATTGTTGAAAGGTATTAAGACTGTTTATACTTATGTATCTTGTAAAGTTTTGCTACTTAAATTCTTGCTTGTAATCGTTTGCATACTAACTAGCTGGCGTTAGCCTATCGGAATGTCCTATACATGGACTTTAAACCTGGAAACTTTCCAAATTATTTGCCTCTAAATTTTGGCCGCCGCAGCTAAAGCAAACATTAATTAATGGTCAATACTCACATATCACAGCCGCATAATAGACATTTAATGGTTTATAATCTATACAGGATGGTTTACGACTTAATTTAAATCGTTTTTGTGAGTATTAGTAATAATAACAACATTAGTACGGTAGTTGAGAGCTTGCTAACCAACAAACAGAAAAGCTGCACGCCACTGTAAGGAAAATGGGGTTTATAAAATTTATAAGAACCGAAGAAAATTTTCAAAAAGCTTTTAAATTATATCTCTATTTTGAATACATTTTTTAACGTCAAGACAGAAAAAATATTTAAAATTTCCTTTTAAAATAGTTAGTTTAGCTTAAGTTTAAAACTATTATTGTCAAAATCTATTATTTGCTCCGTATACATTGGCCATGGCCTACCAGTACTAAAAAGGTTATTGTGAAATAAATGATAATTTTGAATAGCTTTAAATATATGTCCTTATATTTAGCACTGCCTTTTTGGAAAAATAAAGAAAAAAATGTGCTGTTCTTGTGCTATTCTGTGCCGTTAACAAAAACGTTTTTATGCATTATTTTCTGAGATATAAAATAAACAAAATAGGGTTAGTTTTTCGTACCTACTAAGCACTGCCATTTTGTACCACAAATAAAAAAAAGTACCGCGCTGTGTTGGGCTCAACTTGTTCTATCATGTTCTATTACTAATAATTTTTTTTAATGAGAAGAACCATTTTTTTACTAAAAAAACAATTTTTTTCAACTGGGTTAGCACTGTCATTTTGCATAGCAGCGAATTAAACTATTGTGCTGTTTTGTGCTCAACTTGTTTCATTATGTGCCGTTAATAAATTTTTTAAAAATAATATTGGAAACTTTTTTTTAGAAAAAAAAACAGATGTTCACATACTTACCACTAAATTTTTGGAAAAATAGAAACAAAATTGTGCTATTCTTATGATGTTCTGTGCCGTTAACAAAAAAAAACTATGCATTTTTTATGGGATATAAAATAAACAAAATAGGGGTAGTTTTCGGACCTACTTAGCACTACCATTTTGCACCACAAATAAAAAAAGTAGCGTGCTTTTAAAAGAAATTTATTAATAGCACATCATAGAACAAGTTAAGCACAACATAGCACGGTACTTTTTTATTTGTAGTGCAAAATAGCAGTGCTAAGTAGGTATGAAAAACTACCCTAATTTTGTTTATTTTATATCTCATGAAAAAATGCATAAAAAAATAATAAACCAAAGTATTGTATTTATAGATTGCCTTACCACACACGATAACCAGGGTGTTGATCACATACAGAGATAGCCTCCGGCATTTTTTAAAAATGTGGAATTTTGGAACAAAAAAAATACAAAAATGTCTCTTAAACATTTTCTAACAGTCAGTATTGTAATAATTGTATATAATTTCATGCTTATAATTTTTTAATGGTAAAATAAACAGTGACGTGCGCCAAAAAAAAATTCGTTGGAGGGGAGATTTAAGTGCTTCGGAAGCTGTTTTTTGATAGTTTTTAAGTAAAAAATTACTTATTTTGATATAAAAAATATAATCGATCATTATTTAATGTCCTAAAGGAGGCGGGGATAAGCCCCTAAATTCTGTGTATGCCTCTTAAATGTGTTTATTAAAATTTTCTTTTTATTTTCTTGTTTTTGTGCAATATCCTTAAATTAGGTTAGACTGGTGAGATACTAATTTGGACAATATTTATGAATGTATTTGTGTTTACATTATTGACGTAATGGCGTTTATTAATGCAATGACTCTTTTGACTTTTAAAACTTTTAATAATTGGGATGCAGCTTTATTTAATAAAATAATACAACTATCTTTATCTTTGTCTCAAAAGTTACTAAAATAAGGCATTAGGCTTTGGCTTTTGATATAAGAGATGAAAGAGTAAGACACGGTCAAAAAACATGTTCTTTCAATTTATTTTATTTGAAGAATATTTGTGATACGTTAGTTGTTAAATCAGATGACAGATAATTTTTAGTTTCACTGTTATATTACAGCGCATAAGCAATTAGTTATTTAGGCAAAAAAAATTACTTGGTGACAAACAACGAGATAAGATTAGGGATGAAAAATGTTGATATTTAAGATATATATTGGCCCTGTAAATTTTAAATACCCCATAAAAGGGAGCTATGGTCTTTTTCACTTTGTCCAAAAACCTGTATGATGAAAACAACAAAATTTTAAATAAATAGTTAATAGCACATGTACAAGGCTAAAACATTTGTGGAAGTGACCAATTTAGCAACTTTTGTAAAATTTTGTATAATTTTTTTTGTATAGTAATTTTATTGGGATTTTAATTAATATTTTACACTATACACTAGGGTAGTTTAGGTTAGTTAAAAAATATTAAAATAGAAATCCTACGTAATTTACCGACTTTACGATTTTTTTAAGTTTCAGCAAAAACAAGGAGAAAATGAATTTTAAGACACCCAGTACACATGATCTTTATTAATTTTGTATTGGTGACCGTTAGGCATTTTATTGGAAATAAAATGATATAAACAATTTTTTGAATAAATGCTGTAAAGAGATAACTAAAAAAAAAACTAAAAGAGCACCAGAAAAAAAATTGAAAGCGTCGCGATGCCGAAACAATAACGACGCTGGCGTCATTTTTGGTAATTTTGACATTGTTAGTCCTTGGCGTACATCTGTGCAATATTTTCTCAAAATTGGCACTGCTGGAAAATCATTGTTAAATACCCAAAAAATGCTACATTAAAAATTTGGCAGGAGAAGGATTTGAAAAAGTAAATAAAAATATACTGATTTAATATTTCACTGATAAAATAAAGCAGTCAATGTGAGACACGTTTCACCAGTTATTTAAATTATGTGTCCTTGTGTTTTAATTTAATTTATTTTTCTCCGTAATTTCAGAATACAACTCGTAAGGAAATCGTTTTTGTCGCAGTTTTAATAAAATATCAACTTCGATAGCGTTGTTCAACAGCGAATCTGACGAGAAATAAGATACTAAAGAATTCTATGTAGATCTACATTTAAATAAGCAAGTTATCAGTTTAACGGGATGTGATATTATATTAAATAAACCTATAAAATATAAGTTCAGTCACCTTTTTAAGTAGCAAAAATATTGTCAATTTCAATCTTGAAAAGAAACAAGATTCTCCATGGTTATTTATGCCCTATATTACAATTCTTACTAGACATTTTAAAATGTTATTCAGAATGAAATTTATCAAAGCAAAGAAGCCAAACTAAGACTCCTTATGTCGTCTCTTATATTCAAACCCCTCTTTCCTAACCGGATGTACCGGTCGTTAGACGGGAAGTAACATAATTTTCAAGCTATACTTCTGTGGGTTTGGAGCGATTGATAAAATCTTTTGTTGCATAAAGGGGTTGGCTTTTCGTTTGGTTGTTGTTAATTAAAAGGCAATTTTATAATACAAGGAGTACACCTTTGTGTATATAAAAGTTGGTTCTTTGATGTTAGTATAATGTTGTTTTTTTACCCACACGTAATTTTTGTATTAAAAAAGTTTCTATTTAGTCTTGGTTACAATACGATGACAATTTTATAGCAAAGTGAACATACAATTTTTTAAGTAATACGTTTTTTTATTTAAATTCGTATAAATTGCATCTCTTTAATCGAATTAGAAATATTTAAAGATTAAGAGAGATTTTTTAAAAGTAGTCTATGAAACAACCCTGACAAAATACCAGATTTTGAAAATTGGTATAATTTTTCTAGTAAGTAAGTAGGATTTTTACAATACTTCTTTTAAGTATCACTTTTTCAAACATAATTTATTATTAAGGACTTAATTTCTATAAAATAGGTTTAAGCCACTTCGGTACCCAAAACACCATTTTTCAGTAATCAGTAATTAGGTTAAATTTTTATCAGACATAATTCTTTAAAGTGTTCAATACACCATTTTTTACAATTTTTAATAATATTAATAACCAAAATTATTCAGTAAACGTTTGACGCCGAGCGAGCAACCAAAAAGGTCACGCGGCTCATTTTCAGCGTTAAATTAAAATGATAAATAATGGAGATAGACCGCTAAACTTGGGACTTTTTTATCGAAAATTTGCTTCTCTTCAAGGATCCTTTTTGCAATTTCCTCTATCTCTTATGGTTTTTGAGTTATCAGCAAAAATCGAAATGGCCTTTTTTAATTTCGTTTTTTGTTAGTAACAATTGCAATTTTTATTGGCAGAAAAAAGCCTCAAATCGCTTTTCTCAGATTTGCATTCCGCGTGCATATTTCTCGACTAGACTATAGGTATTAAAAAAGGACATTGCAATTTTTTATGGAAAATGGGTTTTGGTCAATTATTTTCAAACTTTGCATAGGGATGGTTTACAAAACAAAAACCTCTCTAACCCCCTCATAAATCAGACCCAACGGTCACTTGGGATGATTTTGGCTGATAGTTTTTCAATATGACAATACTAGGCTTGCTAAATACATTTTGCTTGTTTAGAATTACTGCAACTTTTTTGAGTTTAATTTTCTTTCATTTTGTTTCTTTATAAATAGTTTTTGCTTGAGACCATTGTATACAGTGTTCTTTTAACCATGCATGTTGGTTAACCCCCGATTTCGACGTTTCACCTCGTTTCGTATGTTTTTTATGTTCTTTAACTTTAATTTCTAGAAGCCGTTTTGTTGCTTCAATGAATTCTTCTACATTCACAGGAAATTTGTTAGATAAAGTCTTTATTTGAAATATTGTTGTCTGGTCTCGTCTTGATAAGAATACCTTTAAGGGTTGTTTAGGATCTAAATGAAGTTTTAATATCATACTTGTTCATGATTCTGAGGATCTTCTCCAAAGTTCTTTTAATAGACGAAGTTGTCATAAATGTTTGGTTTGGTTGAGTCTGGTTTAAGTTGGCGACTTTTTTATTGTTCTGATGTTTATTGATCGTTTCTTTAATTAATCTTTCATTGTAACTGTTTGCTTAAAATTCCTAGTTTCCTTCTTGCCGAGATTCTTTGGGAGTAGGAACTTCGAAGGCATATCTTCAACACTCCACTTCTCCATCCAGCGCCAATTTAATGCTTTCTGTTGAAGTATTATCTTCTTCAAGTTTGACTCAAATCATATTTAATGGTCCTTCCACTGGTACATTTGTATAAAAGCATTCCAAAATCAAAACTTACAAAGGTATCGTCTGATTCTATTTTCATCGGTTTCAAAAATATCAACAAAATGACAAGAATTTTTAACAAAATAGGTGATATACCAGTATTGGTTTAATTAGATCTAAAAGATGTTTTACTAGTCAGTCGTGTGCGTTTTGGAAATTGGAGTTGTTAGAGCTGTGCCCCCGTAGTTTCTACTTTCATGTGAAAGATGGGCCCTATGGAAAGGATGATGGACTACCGATGGTTTTATCGCTCTCTCCACTGGTAGAAATATGTATTTTGGAATGGGTTGAAAAACCGCAACTAAGATTCACTTATCAAACCAAAAGTTTGACTGGGTATGCTTACGATACTTTCATTTTTGGACAAGTAATGACGAAGAGGGTTTTTTACAACATCCAAGTTGCATTCGACCAAGTTATCACTTAAACACGGTTAAAGATACATCACTACCAATTCATAAATAAAGACAATGAAAGGCCAGGTATTATTGTTATTGAATTCATAACATTGTCTAACGTTCACGGAAACATTTTATCGTTGATAATGCACAATATGTTCGATTATGAGGTAGTGCTTTTTTTTTTAATTTTTTGTTTTTGTTTATCTCTTTACTTGTTTGACTTACCTCTTACCAGTTTAAAGAGTTACCCTAAATTTTTTTATAGCAGAATTGTAAAAATTGAATCTATAATAAATATTTGGGTACTTTTTTTGAAGTCAGAAATAATATTTATTGATAAAGGCAAATTTTTCTTATCTAAATTTTAAAATAGGTGTAATTTTATTTAGTTTTAAAATAGTCCTTGTAAAAATGCCGGAAATAAGGAAGGCATTTTCCATTATTCTTCTCTTCAGCTTTACGCTGGCACTGCATTTTTCGTAAAAGAAATTAAATTTTAATGGTTATTTCGTTAGTTCTTTAGGTAAAATTAAAGTTTTTGCAAAACAAAGAACTTGATAATATGGATTGGTTTACTTTAAGAGTTTCTTGGCATTTAACGTTCAGTTTTAAAATGTTCATGTGGGCGTCCTTACGATTAGCTCCCTTAAGCTTCTTTTAAATAAAGCTTAACCTTCTAATTAGCAAATACATTTTCGACATAACCCATAACTTTAAAGATTTTTTTTGTTTAATTATGTTAAAAAATGTGCGCCTTCTTATTTCTCAATATTTTATTAATTTCCTAACTTTGGATGTCGTTAGCAACACTAAGACTTCCCTTTCTTAAGCTTTCAGAACTACATTTTAATCCTAGATTTTATTTAAACCCATTTTTTTAAAATTGTTTTTTTAATTAAATCCGTGGTTTTTTCTATCTTATTTTGGCTAAAACCACACTCCAATCTTGGTAGACCGGATACTTTTTCCTTTAAATGTTACTTTATCCTTGTTTATAACCCTTATTTAATGAATATTTTTTTGAGATGTGGAAACAATAAGATCAAAAACTAACATAAAATATAAAACCAATCGTATATCACTTGATTATGCAACATTTTAATAAATCGCTAATTTTATTATGGTAAAACCATTACATCCACTTTAAATTGTTGTTATTCAAAGTTAAAAAAACCCCCTTGTATTTTGTTGTTAAGCTCATATTTTTTTGGGCTTTAGTTTTTGGGGGGGTTAACAATACTAAATCCCAAAATATCGAACAATTATAACTTTTTGCTTTATGTTTTGGACTTGTTAATATACCTAGTTTTATTATTTTTTTCGATCGGCTTTTTAATCCCTTTATTTTTTTACCTCTGTGGTTTTGCTAGCTTAAGGTTAGGCCAGCAAAACCACACTGATATTTCCCCCTTGGTTTATGCTCTAAAAAAGCTCCTTTGGGTGTAAAGTTTTATTTTGATTAATCGTCTTATTAAGTGTGTATATATTTTCTTTCTCTCTGGTTATCTAGCTTAAGATTAAGCCAGTAATATTGGAACCAGGTGACCTAAAAATTTAAAAATGCCTTTAATGGCAGGAATTTTTCTTTTTTTTAAAATGGCTACGATTTCTCCCAAAAAAAAAAACTAACAGAAAAAAAAAGCTGGTTTACTAGCTTAAAAAGAGACAAAAAAAGTTTTAAAACTGTTCCAATACTTAATAATATTGCACAATCTAGTGATGCACGATTGGTTTTTAATTTTATAAAGGAATATCATATATATATATATATATATATATATATATATATATATATATATATATATATATATATATATATATATATATATATATATATATATATATATATATATATATATATATATATATATATATATATATATATATATATATATATATATATATATATATATATATATATATATATATATATATATATATATATATATATATATATATATATATATATATATATATATATATATATATATATATATATATATATATATATATATATATATATATATATATATATATATATATATATATAAAATTAATTATATATAAACAACTGGAAGGTTATTAGGGATTCGTCTTTATGCCTTATTAAAGTTAAACACTTTTTAGCAGTCCCGAGCTTTCGGAAAATTTATTTCCTTTTCAAGGCTGCAATATGTAAAAAAAACCTTGGTTACATGAGATAAAAGACTAACATATTAAAACTTACCGCTAACATGTTAATGGAAAATGACTAATGCCACACCAGAGAACTTCATATTATAAATTAAAAACTTTAAAAAACATCACACATAATTAAAATACAGGAAACACAAAAGTACACCACCCCCATCACATAGCACGGTTATTGTAAATAGTAAATCTGATGATATTTATTTACTTGTTTATTGTTTTTTCAACAAAATCCTTCCGATTGTGTGAATACCTAGATCTAAGGTCATGGTTTCTCCAAGCCGCAGTTTAGAGTCAGACAAGTTATCCCTGCGATGTAATATTAACTGGTAGATAGTGTAAAAGTGAAATTTGGTGTTTTGTAACCTTATCTGTCACCTAAGGTTAATAAGATTCAGGTGTTTGTGTGTGTGTGTGTGCGTGCGTATGTGTGTGTGTGCGTGTATGTGTGTGTGTGTGTGTGTGTGTGTGTTTTTGTGAGTATGTGTGTGTGTGCTTGTGCATGTATTACCCTCATCTGTCACCTAAGGGTTAATACTTGTATGTTAATATGTATATATGTTTATCCCCCAGCTGTCACCTAAGGGCGTGTATAGTAGTGTGTGTGAATTTATGTGACCACCCTTATCTGCCACTTAAGGGTGTGTTCGTGTGTAGATATGTGTGTGTACGTGATATTTTTTTGTAGGTTTCCGTGTAATGTGTTAACAGGGAAAACAGAAATCTGCTGTGCCCTAAAAAACCACGCCCCCCTATCCAGCAAAACGCACAGAAAGAAAGAACAAAGGTACAAATGCTCTGCAATAAGGACTTTTGGGGTACTCTTAGGCCAAGTAAACAGAAAATCATCCAAAATGACAACAACAAACAAAAACAACAATTAATCAAAAATAAAAAAAACCGTAAAAAAAAGGTAACAATAAATGATTGGTTCGTTTAAAATATTAATTATTTTAAAAGAGTTACTAGAGTTAGTAGACAGAGTTCGATTGGTCAAATTTAAATTAAGTAAGTTTGAATAAATTGCACTTAAATTTTCTATGTCCGCCCTCTTATTAATAGAATTAGGATGCAAATATATCTCGATCATTTCACGAACCAATCTCCTATTGTAGCTAGATTCATTACATAGTATATGAGTTTCGTTAAAGTTAAACCTGTGTCCCAATTGGTTACAATGTACTGACAATGCACAACTGTTTTTTCCCAGTCTGCAATCACTTTTATGTTGTGTAATCCTACTGTTTAGCACCCTTGACGTTTGACCTATATATACACCCTCACACTGAGAGCAAGGAATACCATACACTACATTGGGAGTTTTGAGTACTTCATTTTTATCTTTTACTTTTGAAAAAAGCGACCCTATTGTTTTGTAATGTTTAAAAGCAATCTTTATTGAACAATCAGCCTTAAACAACTTTGCGATCTTGGTGGATATTTCTTTGATGTAGGGAAAAGAGTAATAATGCACAACGGGTTGTTCAACAAATGCTGTAATCTCTGGAGTGATGCCATTGTTAGCATGTTCAATACTATTGACTGGAGCTGTATTAAATATAAGTTTCTTTAACAATCTTTTTGGATAGGAATTTAATAACAAAATGTTATATAACTTGTTTAGGTTTGTTTGTAACAAGGATGTATGTGAGATCTTGTGTATACGTGTTTTTAAAGCCATTATTAGATTTATTTTTGTCTTGGTGGTGTGATACGAGTAGTAATTTATGTATCTACCTGAGCTAGTCGGCTTAGTATACCAGTCAAGGATAATGTTATTATTATTTTGTCTTATTACTCTCGTATCTAGAAAAGGTACGCTGTTGTTACTTTCTTTTTCCACCGTAAACTGAATGAACTGGTTATAAGTATTAAACACAGTAAGAATCTCCTCAACACCATTAATCGGTACCGAAGTGATAATATCATCAACGTATTTCTTTAAAAGGAATCTGGAATGACAACTGAGGAACACAGACATCAACAAATCATCCATCACATACTGAGATATGATAGGTGAAATTGTCGCACCCATTGGCGTCCCAAGATTTGCTTAAAGTAGGTACCATTATATTTAAAGTAAGTGGTGTCAAAAATAAATTTTAACACCTCCAAAAGACTACTTAAATCCAACGTTGTGTGGTGTTTTATTTTAGACCAATGTTTATTCATGCTTTGCTCTACTAATTTGAATGGAATGTTACTAAAGAGAGACACAACATCTAAACTTATTAATACGTAGCCCTCCGGAATGTGTTTATTATTTGCAAAATTAGCAAACTCAAATGATCTTTAACATAATATTCATGCTCGTAAGAAACCACTATTAGCAATGCCCGCAATTTACTAATAGCATTTTTAGGCTAATAGGCGTTAAGATATGTAAGGCTATATAGGTGTAACGTAAATACTTACAGGCAACTATATCAAACAGATGGACTTGTCAATCAAGATTTACTCTAGTGTAGGGGACCTACCACCGACATTACAGGATCAAATCAATTTATTCTAACATTCCAAGGGAAAGTTATTCGAATAGTGATAATAGATTTATGAAATCTGTAATATTCACCTTAACAAGTTTTATGGCTTACGCTCTTAAAATAATAATTCCCATCATATTCTTTCATATGACAAGAAAAGTCTATATTTTAAAAAACCAAAAATAACCTAATAGTAAAATTGGCGAGCGCAAAACTCATTTATTGATATTAGTGCACTGGTTAAGAATTTATCTGTAGAAACCTGATGAAATCGGAAAGTTTTTGGCGTCGGCTCCAAGTTTAGCATACCTGTAAAATGAAATTCCTTTAAAAACATATATTTCCGATTTGAAAAGTGTTAAAACTGTGTCCTGATGATAATAGCAAAAACATTACCACTAAATTTACTAATATTCTTACTAATTTTGTAAAAACCCACTACGAAAACTATTTACAAATTTCTAATAAAACTAGACAATCGTTAATGTGAGTTAGTAGTAATCAAGGGCTGATAAAGGTAATGTAACTGTAATACTTAACAGAACAACTTATACAAAAGTCCATGGACATTTTGTCAGATCAGACTTACTACCGTCGCTTGCAGGGACCCATACATCGACAATTCAGCAGAGTTCAAATAAACTTGTTAAAAAACTACTTCATAAGGGACAGTTGACCGAGGAGGTAGCCAAATCACTCATGATTTATGATCAAGTATGCCCCAAGTTTTATGGCTTACCCAAAATACATAAGCCCACACTATCTCTACGGCCTATTATTTCCTCAATCAATGCACCTAATAGTAAATTGGCCGGGCATGTTGCTGAGTTGCTGACGGTTTCTTACTCTGAGAGCAATGAATATTATGTTAAAGATTCATTTGAGTTTGCTAATTTTGCAAATAATAAACACATTCGGAGGGCTACGTATTAATAAGTTTAGATGTTGTGCTCTCTTTAGTAACATTCCATTCAAATTAGTAGAGCAAAGCATGAATAAACATTGGTCTAAAATAAAACACCACACAACGTTGGATTTAAGTAGTCTTTTGGAGGTGTTAAAATTTATTTTTGACACCACTTACTTTAAATATAATGGTACCTACTTTAAGCAAATCTTGGGGACGCCAATGGGTGCGACAATTTCACCTATCATATCTCAGTATGTGATGGATGATTTGTTGGATGTCTGTGTTCCTCAGTTGTCATTCCAGATTCCTTTTTAAAGAAATACGTTGATGATATTATCACTTCGGTACCGATTAATGGTGTTGAGGAGATTCTTACTGTGTTTAATACTTATAACCAGTTCATTCAGTTTACGGTGGAAAAAGAAAGTAACAACAGCGTACCTTTTCTAGATACGAGAGTAATAAGACAAAATAATAATAACATTATCCTTGACTGGTATACTAAGCCGACTAGCTCAGGTAGATACATAAATTACTACTCGTATCACACCACCAAGACAAAAATAAATCTAATAATGGCTTTAAAAACACGTATACACAAGATCTCACATACATCCTTGTTACAAACAAACCTAAACAAGTTATATAACATTTTGTTATTAAATTCCTATCCAAAAAGATTGTTAAAGAAACTTATATTTAATACAGCTCCAGTCAATAGTATTGAACATGCTAACAATGGCATCACTCCAGAGATTACAGCATTTGTTGAACAACCCGTTGTGCATTATTACTCTTTTCCCTACATCAAAGAAATATCCACCAAGATCGCAAAGTTGTTTAAGGCTGATTGTTCAATAAAGATTGCTTTTAAACATTACAAAACAATAGGGTCGCTTTTTCAAAAGTAAAGATAAAAATGAAGTACTCAAAACTCCCAATGTAGTGTATGGTATTCCTTGCTCTCAGTGTGAGGGTGTATATATAGGTCAAACGTCAAGGGTGCTAAACAGTAGGATTACACAACATAAAAGTGATTGCAGACTGGGAAAAAACAGTTGTGCATTGTCAGTACATTGTAACCAATTGGGACACAGGTTTAACTTTAACGAAACTCATATACTATGTAATGAATCTAGCTACAATAGGAGATTGGTTCGTGAAATGATCGAGATATATTTGCATCCTAATTCTATTAATAAGAGGGCGGACATAGAAAATTTAAGTGCAATTTATTCAAACTTACTTAATTTAAATTTGACCAATCGAACTCTGTCTACTAACTCTAGTAACTCTTTTTAAAATAATTAATATTTTAAACGAACCAATCATTTATTGTTACCTTTTTTTTTACGGTTTTTTTTATTTTTGATTAATTGTTGTTTTTGTTTGTTGTTGTCATTTTGGATGATTTTCTGTTTACTTGGCCTAAAGTACCCCAAAAGTCCTTATTGCAGAGCATTTGTACCTTTGTTCTTTCTTTCTGTGCGTTTTGCTGGATAGGGGGCGTGGTTTTTAGGGCACAGCAGATTTCTGTTTTCCTGTTAAACATTACACGGAAACCTACAAAAAAATATCACGTACACACACATATCTACACACGAACACCCTTAAGTGGCAGATAAGGGTGGTCACATAAATTCACACACCTACTATACACGCCCTTAGGTGACAGCTGGGGGATAAACATATATACATATTAACATACAAGTATTAACCCTTAGGTGACAGATGAGGGTAATACATGCACAAGCACACACACACATACTCACAACACACACACACACACACACACACACACAACACACACATACACCACACACACACAAAACACGCACACACACACACACAAACACCTGAATCTTATTAACCTTAGGTGACAGATAAGGTTACAAAACACCAAATTTCACTTTTACACTATCTACCAGTTAATATTACATCGCAGGGATAACTTGTCTGACTCTAAACTGCGGCTTGGAGAAACCATGACCTTAGATCTAGGTATTCACACAATCGGAAGGATTTTGTTGAAAAAACAATAAACAAGTAAATAAATATCATCAGATTTACTATTTACAATAACCGTGCTATGTGATGGGGGTGGTGTACTTTTGTGTTTCCTGTATTTTAATTATGTGTGATGTTTTTAAAGTTTTTAATTTATAATATGAAGTTCTCTGGTGTGGCATTAGTCATTTTCCATTAACATGTTAGCGGTAAGTTTTAATATGTTAGTCTTTTATCTCATGTAACCAAGGTTTTTTTACATATTGCAGCCTTGAAAAAGGAAATAAATTTTCCGAAAGCTCGGGACTGCTAAAAAGTGTTTAACTTTAATAAGGCATAAAGACCGAATCCCTAATAACCTTCCAGTTGTTTATATATATATAATTAATATTTATATATATATATATATATATATATATATATATATATATATATATATATATATATATATATATATATATATATATATATATATATATATATATATATATATATATATATATATATATATATATATATATATATATATATATATA